>CAIGQQ010025544.1:2771008-2799941 GCA_903798035.1 Danio albolineatus | reverse complement strand
ATATATATATGTATATGTGTGTATATATATATATACCCATAACAATCTGCTCATCTCTCGGCTTTGTGGCCGTTCAAGAAGACGACAAGGTTTGTTTAAGCTCGGGTCGACCATGGCTCGTTATTATATGCTAATATTATTTCGGAGCTGTGTATTAAACATGGCGGGTCCAAAGTTAGGGAGTGAAGCAATAATATCCAAATAATTGGACTGGAATGCACCTTGTGTGTCATGATCATATACTGCATTCAGTCCAGAAGAGCTTGTCTCTGTGTTCTTATGCAGAGGTAACCAAACTTGGAGGGCCAGTGTCCTACAGAGTTTAGCTTTGTTCAAGATCAATTGGTTCCTGGAAATTAGCAGTCTTAAAGTAAACTTTGAATTGGTTGGGATAAATGAATTTGGACTCTGTGTGCAAGGTTTGTGTACATGATAAAAATTTGGATTTGACTATGAAAAAAAAAAAAGACCTTAACCTTAATAAAACACACCTGATCAAACTAAGTTCTTCAGATTTGAAGAATGAACCTTTCGGAATAGAACCCAGTGACATTTTGGGATGGAGGTATATCAATGAAGTAAAAGTCTTTGCAACTTTTGGTGACTGTCCAAGATATTGCGCTTGTAGACTCCTTTCTGGTAAATGACTTCACGTCTGAGTGCATGCTTGTGCATTGGTCATAAAATGACCGGAAGCTTACGCTCACTACACCCCTGCAAAGTCTACCAAGCTACCATTGTAAATAATGTTCCATTTCTTGCAAATACCAATCGTTTCTCTTCTAAATACTTTAGTAAATCATCAGGAGCTACTGTATGTGTGATTATTTTTAATCTCAAATGTGGTAGACCATTGTAAATATTAATTTCAAGGATATGCCTTCAAGTAAAAGCTCTTATCCAAAACTTTGTCATTACCAAACTACATTTAACTGACGTGTGCTCATAATGCATTACTTATAGTTGTCCAATCCATAAATCATTCAGATGATGTAGAAGTGCTGTTCCCTTTTTGATGTACAATCAGATCCAAAAACATGAGCTGACGTGCAGACAATTTAATGCCATAAAGTTTATTGGACATTGGTCTTTAGTTTCATGCCAGACAGAAATGAACTTCAACTGAATGTAAAATATTTTAATTCTGCGAAATGTAATTCGAATATATTGTAAAACTAAATCATGCATTTTACAAAGAACCCTCACAAATTATTTACAATTCTAATTTCAAGAAACAATATAAAACCTGCTAAACCGGTAACATTGAGACATGTTAAAAGAAAAAGCACCATGATTTTACAAAATACATACTGTAATTTAACAATATCATTAGAGAGCTACAACAATTAATTATTCAGGGTAAAAGAGATCCAAGAAACTGGTGCAGGCTGGGTAAAGCTGACCACAACAGTTCTTCAGCTGGCAGCTTTAGTGTAAAGACATTCATAAAGTTTGCCAGAGAAGAACTACGGTAGGTCAGCCAATATTCACTTTCAGCATCCACTACAAACCTAGAAGACAAAAACCAAGACACATGATCACTTTCACAAATAATGAAAGGTACATTAACACATGTATAAACACACTGACAGGAAGACATTTCCCTCCATTTTCTCACAGGAATTACAAGAGAGTGTTTTGCATATTTTGCTACGTATGCAAAAAGTGACATTTTTTGTAGACAGAACTTAAAACCATCAAGTACAAAATATATATATATATATTTAAATGAAAACATGCATCCAGGGTTCAACAACGAAGAATGGCCTGGGGGTAGTCCAGACAGGAGGTTATGTGACGTATCTAAATATGTTTAGTGGATAACCTCAGCATTCCAATCTGGTCACTTACTAGTACCAGATTGGACCAACTTTTGCTTTCTTAACTGCCTTAATCATTCATGTTATAGATTCAACAAGGAACTGGAAATATTCCTCAGAGATTTTGGTTCATATTGACTTGATAGCATCACGCAGTTGCTGTAGATTTATCGGCTGCACATCCATGATGCGAATCTCCCATTCCACCACATCCCAAAGGTGCTCTATTGGATTGAGATTTGGTGACTGTGGAGGCCATTTGAATACAGTGAACTCATTGTCATGTTCAAGAAACCATTCTGAGATGATTTGCTTCCTGCTGGAAGTAGTCATCATAAGATGGTACACTGTGGTCATAAAGAGATGGACATGGTCAGCAACAGGTAGGCTGTGGCGTTCACACAATGCTCAATTGGTACTAATGGGCCCAAAGTGTGCCAAGAAAATATCCCCCACATCCTTACACAACCACCACCAGCCAGAACCATTGATAGAAGGTAGGATGGTTCCATGCTTTCATATTGCTGACGGCAAATTCTGACCCTACCATCCGAATGTTGCAGCAGAAATCAAGACTCAGACCAGGCAATGTTTTTCAATCTTCTTTTGTCCAATGTTGGAGAGCCGGTGAGAATTGTAGCCTCAGTTTCCAGTTCTTAGCTGACAGGAGCAGCACCCGGTGTGGTCTTCTGCTGCTGTAGCCCATCCGCCTCAAGGATTGATGTGTTGTGCTTTCAGAGATGCTCTTCCGAATACCTCGGTTGTAACAAGTGGTTATTTGAGTTACTGTGCCTTTCTATCAGCTGGAACCAGTCTGGCCATTCTCCTCTGACCTCTGGCATCAACAAGGCATTTGCTCCAACAGAACTGCCACTCACTAGATATTTTCTCTTTTTCTGACCATTCTCTGTAAACCCTAGAGATGGTTGTGAGTGAAAATCCCAGCAGAAAATAGATCAGCAGTTTCTGAAATATTCAGACCAGCCTGTCTTGCACCAACAACCATGTAACGTTCAAAGTCACTATCGGGCACACATGTTGGATAACTTTATTTTGGACTGTGAAAGCAAATTTCTCCTATGAGAGGGATTATAGCGCCTCCCGATGGTGAATGCGGTTATACTCATGCCAGGTATTATTTGGTATTTTGGTCATTTACTTCACTAATTTGGCAACCATCAAACGTCATCGGGGAATTTTCCGCTTAGTAAAAAAGCTATTAGTGTTCTATTTGGGACAGCACTACATGCATATACTATGCTGTTGAGTGTGTAAGTGCATAAGTACATAGTGCATAAGTGCATAGTGTTTCATTTGGGACGCAGCTCATGTCTAAATGCATTGAGCTGCTGCCATGTGATTGGCTGATTAGAAATTTCTGTTAACAAGCAGTAGGACAGGTGTACCTAGTAAAGTAGCTGATGAGTGTAGTTTAAACATGGCAACAAAGTAGTAACTTATGATTTGAACATAACCTGCTCTGGAGCTGCTAATGTGCATGTAGAAATTTAAAGGGCACATACATGACCCCTTTTTTATATTTAATATAAGTCTTTTGTGTCAGCAGAATTTGTCTGTAAAGTTTCAGCTCAAAATACCCATCAGATTATTAATTATAGCTCTCTAAAGCTCTTCCATTATAGCTCTAAACAACTTTTTCCTGTTTTTTGCACTGGCCCTTTAAGAATAGTTCTCCCCGCCCAGTTACCGTCAGCGACAGCGTGCCTCAATCTCCGCCCTCGGCTGCGTCAGACACACAGACGCTACAGGAACAGATGTAAGGGAAGCAGATCTCACTACGTTTGAGAAATACAACAGTAAGAACTTTACCAAAGACTGTTTAATGTGTTTGTTAAGGAGTTGCAACGATGAGTCACGCACAATGCAGTTATAGAGTTCGTTCACGCACGTACGCGCGCGCACACACAGACAGCGTGCGCTTTTTGTAAGCAAATGTGAAAGGATACGGGTTAATATCCACTGCTGTATGGATATCTGTTATGTTCATGTACACAATAAACCTGATTTAATGTCAACAAACCAAGATTGAAGCGTCATTTTTGCTGACACACGGCTGTGGTGATGAAGTAAAGCCGAAGTAAATGGCTGTAGTTCATTACAAACATGCACTGTTTTAAACACGTGTTAAACTTAAACACACTCTTGATCACATTCGATGGTGATTAATGACCTTCGCGAACTGAACAGACCTTTTATTCCCTGGTTGTTTTGCGCATGTCCTGTCTTGTTGATATGATTATACACGTTACTACAGAGACATGTTAATACACAGCTGTCAATCAATTCGGTGGGTGGGGGACCGCACTCCTACGTTAAGTTGCGGTCTGTCTCAAAACCAATCCATGCATGTTAAATTAAAAAAAAAAAAGGACTGGGTGTGTTTATATCAGCCCAAAATGACTATAGTGTCTATACACTATAACTACACATGACTGTCCAAACAGCTTAAAAAGTAGATTTTTTATTAAAGGTGCCCTTTAAGTGTCATTTTTAGTATACAGTGACTGCAAGATCAAAGTTCTTCGTTTTATGTTGGTCTAGTAACTACACCTTATTTACTGACATACAGCAAGCAACAGAACTGAAAATTCACCAGGATAGTAGCAAAAATAAAAAAGGTCCCCATTTGCATGTTGCTTTGGTTAAAAACTTCTGGCTAAATGATTAAATGTAAATGACAGTGCGTGTAGCAGTCACACCCTTCAGATTTTCTCTGCAAAAACATTCCCATGAAAACCAAAAAGACCATCATAAACACCTTTTCAAGCCCTCGAATGTCTCTATTTTTAAATTCTACAATAGGATATCTTGGAATATGCTAATGTTAGCTTGATAGCCCTTGAAAGTCAACACCCCACCCTGCAAATTGCCATCTAAAGGCTCCCAAAGGCTCACTAGATAACATCACCTAACATTTACCTTAACTTTATAGTACAATTAATGAAATACAATACCAAACTCAGGTCCCACATCACATACTTGCACTAATTATACTACAAAATGGTGTAGAATAGTATGCAAGTAGTGCGTTCACACTAGTAAACTCTAAAAATTATAAGTGCACTTGACCCGGATGATGCACTCATTCAACCGGTAAAATGAAGTGTGGAATGAAGGACACCACGCACTCAACAACCGCAAGCTTTGCTCAGGTAGCAGAAGGGGCGGAACTATCACATGTTGGATAACTATTTATTTTGGATTGTGAAAGCAAAATTCTCCAACTCGAGTGACTAAAGCGCCTCTCGATGGCGAATGCGGTTAAACTCATGCAAGGTAATATTTGGTACTTTGGTAATTTCACTAATTTGGCAACCGTTAAACTTTAACTGGGAAGCGGTTTACATTTCCTCTTAGTAAAAAACCCATTAGGGCTCCATTTAAGACAACACTACATGCATATACTATGCTTTTGATTGTGTAAGTGCATAAGTACATAATGCATAAGTGAAAAGTGTGCCATTTGGGACGCAGCTAGGGTATACAAAGTGAGGTATGTACTTACATATTTTGACAGCCAGGTAAGACAGCCAATAGTAATGTTCAGACCGAACGTTCTGATTGGACGATTTTTTGTAAGTCCTTGATATTCCACAGAATATTACAATGCATAAATACATTTGAACCACTTACTTTAATGATTGCGATCAGGATTAGACAAGACTTTCAACCAGAACGAAAATAGTTTTGGCAATCCAACTTGGTTACATGTTGTTCTCATATTGGCAACACAAACATTCTGCCCCTTATTTTTAAAAGTTCTTAGAGTATGACCTAAATATGTCATTTTATTTTCACATCACCTACATTTCTTCCAATCAAAAGTTCTTATCCTCAAACTTCTCTAAAATAAGATTCTCATACATCTTGAATTTTAGAGGACATCGAATCTATTTCACTTCAGAAAACAGCCCTTGAATGTTCATTAATTTTTTCCTTCTGCTTAGTCCCTGATTTATCACTACAGCGGAATGAACCGCCAACTTGTCCAGCACAAGTTTTATGCAGCGGTTGCCTTTCCAGTTGCAACCCAGCACTGGGAAACGCCCATACACCTCACATTCAGACACAATCATACACTACAGCCACTTTAGTTCATCTAACTTACCTATTGCGCATATGTTTGGACTTGTGGGGGAAACCAGAGCACCTAGCGGAAACCCAAACCAACACGGGGAGAACATGCAAACTCCTCACAGGAACACCAACTGGCCCAGCCGGGCCTCAAACCCACAACCTTCTTGCCGTGAGGCGACGGTGCTATCCACTGTGCCTTGAATGTCCATCTGAATAACTATTTGTCCTTGGCACATAAATGGCTTCACATCTGTAAACTGTTACCAAATAAATTCAATTAAATGCAACAATTTAGTCAGTCATGACGTTGGAGTTTCATAAGTAAGGCCAAAGACTGCCTGTCATTCCTCAAATCCCAGACAAAACACGTTTATAAGACTTGCAGGACATTACTGCTTGTGTTTTGTAGCTTTTTTCCATCAAATCCCAAATAAATCACACATGCTGAACCATGCTAACTCTACAACACAGAATCAGGCTGCTCACACTTTCCGTCTTGCTTTCCTCGCTGTGCAGCGTTTGGTAATCATCTACCCTTCTTTCAGAGTACTCCGTGTCCCTCGTTCGTTCTCCCTCCCCCATCCTGCAGGCCGGCGCAGACACGCACACATGAATCAGCAGGCACGCGGTGGAGGCCACAGGACAAGGTAAAGCCTTGAGAGCACAATTCAGACGTACTGTCATCTGTGATGCACAGAACAATCACGACAAACAGTCTGAACATTAGGCATGACTCAAATGTTTCGTTCTCACATGGTAATAAAGAGAATAGCCCTCAAAAGTAAGCCATACCAAAATGAACTGCGCCATACTATGCTGTGGAAAAGCCCTTTATGACTCACCACTAAACATCAAATCACAAAAGGTGTCATGTTTTGTTTATGTTTAGAAGTTGTCTATGTGGAGTCACGTTCATATAATTATGATAATTTTTGACGTGAGATATATTGTGACAGAAATCATTACGCTAAATAAAGACCAATTTATGCCACCGATTATAAAATTATGATCATTCAACAGTGAAATAATGCTAACATATACATTTTTGTGAGGGTAATTTGATTCTGTGGTTTGGTGTTAATGTAACACCCTGAGTTATATATTATTTGTGAATGTGCCATTTTACGCAGTCACTGCAAATAGACTACAGCTTTGAAACAACTTGCTTATAACCGCCAATGGTTTTCAGAAAAATGTTCAAATTCAGCTTTTCTTCAACTGACAGTTGGCGTTGTTTACAATAGATAAGAGTCTGTGCAATCAGCTAAAAGATTGGTGGCATTCATGTTTATGTAAACATGTGTTCCGATATAAATTGCATCACCAAAAACGACTGAGGTCATATCTAGGTATTTTGTGAAAAGTCAATATATCGGTTATTGCGACATGCCTGAACAACACTTCTAAAGAAAGACAAAACTCTGCTCCAACCAGCCATTTAGTTTGGTGCAGAACATGAAGCACTATGAAGTGACCTGATATTCAAAGAGCTTAAATAGTTCAAATAAATTTGTCAAATTGAACAAACCAAGCACTAGTCAGGTGATCAGTGGTTTACAGAAATCATTTAACATATGCCAGACATAATATATTTGCCAAATGAATCTGCATCTACATATGAAAACTGTAAATCTAATGAAATCGAATTTAACGTTTAAAAGGTTTTTAACAGTAGTATTGTGTAATTATTAATCAATTTGCCCACGTCATCATAAACAGGAATAAGGGTTTGTGGTTTTCTACTGGTAATTTTAGCTGGAAACTGCAGTACATTGTAAGAACAGGTATTTTGTGCCAAAAAAATGAGAATGAGGAAAAAAATTTGGCCTAAATTAAATACAATAAGGCTTTTTAATACTTTTAGCTACCAATTAGTTCTCATTAGCAGGTGTGTAATATACATTTTACCTCAGAATGTTCAACTCCCTACATCAAATGCCACTTGAACCACCTAAACAGTATAAATGCTGATTCCAGCATAATAAAATACCCAGGAACCTCATAGCATTACTAAATTTATAGCCTTATTTGAAAACTGAATTTACAGTGTTTGCATATCTGAACATGCTCGTCGTGTTTCCCCAGTCACCAGTCGATCTATTGATCCAGTCTGGGTGAGCACAAGCTGCACTGCGTGAATGGAAAAGGGAAACATTAAGGTCAGCTCGCTACAGCTAATGGCTAACACACTAGCCTACATTGTTAGCTTATGGCACCAAGACACATTTGACTATTGACATCTAAAGCATTCGCACAAGAACAAACAAAGAAATGTCTCATCTTCAGCCAGTGGGATCAATAGTCATTCACGAGCATCAATCGTACAGTTAAACTCTGACTTTGTGCTAATGCTGATGCCTTTTCTCAGGGCTCACAAAGTGATATCTATGAGCAAACAAAAGGACTGAATCAGTTAGTGTGCGAGAACTGAAGAACAGGGTGGGAAGATGTCTCCATTGCTCTTTCAGGGTGGAAAGAAATAAAATCATCCCACTGCAAAGCCTGAGGCTGAATCAGATGTGACTGAGTACTGACTTGCCATGGATTCTGCTAACAGGGCAAATGGTGGCCATTTTAATGCTCTGGCTTCAATGAGGAAAAATGCCATTTTGTTTCTGAAACTTAAAGGAACATAAGCTACTTTTACAACTCCCTGTAGAGTAAAACTGTAATTTTACATTTTTTTTAATCCATTCAGCCAACCTGCGGGTCGGGCAAGAGCACTTTTAGCTTAGCATCAATCATTGAATCAGATTAGACAATTAGCATTTTGCTCAATCTCAAAAAAGATGTTTGCTAATTTTCCTATTTAAAGGTCGACTCTTCTGTAGTTTATCATGTACTATCACCAACAGAAAATGAAGTTGCTATTTTCTAGGCTGACATTCCAACGTAACAACCAAGAATTTTTTGCTACGTCTTGCTACAGCTGCAGCAGGCACAATGATATTACGAAGCACCTGAAAATGGTCCCCAGTACAAAGGCCCTCCCTTGCATCACCAGTTCTACATAATATAATTGCATGAATTTGCACATGCGAACTCTGGTAATTTTAAGCATGATGCTAATGGTGTAATCTCAAAAAACTATGCTACGCTAAGCTAAAAGTGCTACCACCAGAGAAAGAGTTTAAAAAATAAAAATCTACTCATTTAAAACACCTGTTTTTTCTTCACATGCAAAGAAATGGTTTACTACACCTATTAGAAAAGTAAATAAATGATAATTGAAATAATATAATAATCAAATAAATATATAAAATTATTATATAAAAATGTAATTAAACAATTGAAATAATCTATAAAAAGATGTTTGGTTTTACCAACGTGAGCAAACTTGATTTGTTTTATTATAAATGTATGATTTTAAGTAACACAGCCCACCTTCTAGATAGACAACAGGGTTTAGAAATGGATTCCTCATACAAAAGAAGCTGCTGGCCAAGTTTCCTTTCTTTAACTGCATTACAGTATAGAGATTTAGAAGAACTGCCTATTTTTGGGTGCCCGGTTGAAGTGTGTTGACTTGCTGTGACTCCAAAATGAAGCTAGCTGAAAATAAAGACATTACAGATCCACAGATGCATAATGTTATGAACAGTGTCTTATAGAGCACTTTTGATATTCATGCTCTTAAAGAGATAGCTCACTCAAATCAACAATTACTCACCCTTTACATAGTCTGCTTTTCTGTTGAGCATAAATGAAGATTGTTTGAAAAAAAATGTTGAGAAAGGAAAAAAGATAAAATAAAATCACTCACATTGTGAGTAGAAAAAGAAAATACTATGTTAAAGGCTACCAGTTTCTAACATTCCGCAAAATATCTTTTTGTGTGTTCAACAGAAGAAAGAAATCTAAAGAGGTTTGGAGCAAATTGAGGTTGAGTAAATTATGATAATTGTCATTTTGAGGTGAACTATCCAACACTCTCTCATGGCAATTCGTAAGTTTTAGATTTAGGCTAATTCGTACAATCTCACTCATACAATGAGATTTAATAATAACAACAAAAAACAACTACAGGTGAATCATAACATTAAAATTGAAATTACAGAAAAGTACATGAAAACTGGACAGAAAAATAAGACCATGTACTCAACTTTCATATCATTTTGAGAGAGAATATTGACTAAAGCAATTGCATTATTTGCAATACTTCATGGGAGTGGACAGACAGGCATAAATATCTATTTTGGCATGCTTTGCTAGCTGCAACTCTGATTGGTGGAATTATAACTGTACTGGGCTTATTTAGTTTTTCAACAAATTATATGTGACTGCATTAAAATGTATTGAATTAATTCTAAATTATGGGTTCAAGAAAAGCAAGTTCAATCATTTTTTTTCTTTATTTGTTACTAATTTCCCTATGCAGACTACAGAGTTTCTACTCCTGAAACCATAAATAGACTATATAGATTGTAATTAGATATTGTTGTAGTAAATATTCAACAAAATAAACACGTAGGAAATATGAATCATGGACGTACATTCCAGGTTATTTTTCAACAGATACATGGAATCACAGCCTAGAATAAAAGTATATAAAATGATCCATTATTATTACCAAAGTAAAACAGACAGATAGATAGATAGATATTAGTAAAAAAAAAATAATAATAATTTCGCCAAATATTTTTTGTATAAATGCTAATACATACTACCCTACTACAGAACTCCTATAATAGCCTCCCCTGTATATAATATAACGTTTCTTACGTCACTTCCCAATTCTGTAAAATTCCATTGACACGTTCCATATAGCTAACAAAGCCGGTTTAAACGTCACATATCGATCATAATCTACTTTGATTTCCTCATCAGAGGTGAATGAATTGCATAAGGATGTTCTTACCCAACCAAATCAGGAAACATACTTTAGCAGACACGCTGGCATCTATGCAGCAATAAAAAAAGGACTGACGTGATTGAACTGAATAACTGTCTTGTATGTGCTCAACACGTCTCTGCTGCGTCGGATTAGGCTTTTCTTTTTTTCCTGAAAGAACTTTAAATACAGATTACACTCACTCACCGGCTCGAGTAAAGGCTTTAGTAGGCTAGCTGGAAGTTTGGCCGGTTTAATGGAATGAAACTTATGTAATGACCTCCGCCCGATATCCAAAATATTCGATGATAGCTTGTTCTAATGTTATAATATTTCATTTTTAATGCGAATGTAACAGGCATTCATAAGAATCTGCTTTTTTCCGCCCCACCTAAGTGAACCGCCTCGCCTTTCCCCGGAGCGAATAAAGCTGTTTCATCTAAATCCCGGCAGAAGCAGACTACGGATTAGATTCACTACGAAGCTTGATGATGTCTAAAAAAAGTTGATTAGCACAAACGCTCACCTCGCCGGTGAAGTGATTCCTCCGTTTTCTCCTCTCACGTTTACCGGCGTCTGCGATCAGCTGGCAAAGGGAGTGACGCGATTAGTAACAGCTGGCCACTGGATCTGCGACGTCAAAGGCTGGCTATGACGACTGTCTTCCGTAGATTATAAATGACGCTTAGTTTAGCGAACCCGAAGCCTCCATTGCCGACAAAGGGGGCGGGATAAAATGCTTCTGACCAATTAAAATGGCGCCTGCCCAGGGACGAATGTGTTTCCAGCCAGTCATCTCTGCGGTAAAAGTTTGCGGAACATCCCCTAAACTTTTTTTTTTTTTGTGGTGATATAATGTAATACAATCGTTTAATTTTAAGTTAGCCTAATTTAACATTATGTTACACATTTAAAATGCTTGAAAATACTTAAAAACAATAGAAAATGACATTTATAAAGGTTCAGAGCTTCCAGTAGAGTTCAGGTAACATGTAAGTCCTTACAACTGAAATAGGCTTGTGAACATAAATTCCCACACAGCGTTTGCCAAGAAAACCACGAACGAATGTTTGAAATTGAACATGTATTTAGTTTAAACCCTTGTATACTAATAGCAGGGTTTTCATCAAGTCACATTTAAGACTTTTAAGACCCTTGTAAGTCCATAAAGAATTAAAGTTTAGACTTTCATTCATTCATTCATTTTCTTGTCGGCTTAGTCCCTTTATTAATCCGGGGTCGCCACAGCGGAATGAACCGCCAACTTATCCGGCATATTTTTTTACGCTAAAATTTTAGACTTATACATGGTTATTTTTCCTAATGGGCCAGTATTATCATGAGGAAACAGCTGTTGTGAATGTATCTCTTTGCAATAATAATAAAAAAAACTAAATATGAAAAATAATGTTTAATTGAGATGTTCACTAGTTGCATATAAGCCCAAATTGAGTCACTTTATTTGGACAAAACAAAATTAAGACCTGTTTAAAACAATTTAAAACATAATATGTCAGTGAATATAAGACTTAAGGCCTAAAAATTTAGGTTTTAGAATTTAAGACATTTTAAGTCCAAGCAGACACCCTGTAATAGGCAATATTAAAAATATTTTTAAAAAGCATTTAAAAACAGGCTTAGACACAACCTGATGTCCAAACTCTAATATGTAATAAATAGTCAATTAAAAACAATTATTATACGTTAAAGATAGAATAAGTAAAAGGTAAAGGATGACATTGTGTGCACAGATGGTCATAATCTGGGCCAGTATATATTTTTTCTACTTGATAACAGAAGTAATGTAATCTATGTCTGATTTTCTTTGGTATACAGAATAATAAAATGGGTGTTCAAATGATGCAAATAATATGTGTGCTCTTATTTCACTGCAAGTGTTTTAAAGCTCTATAAAGCAGTTTAAATCTCTGTTTACCTGAACCATTGAACTTCTGACTTTCCCGTTCCCCGTGGGCGGAGTTCTGTTTCCATGGAGATGCGTCATCACGCTTTAACGACCTTCATTCTGACAGAGCCCTGAGTTTTTTGTGCTGCTTAGTTGATTTTTTTCCAAGTTGAAGGCGTATTAATATATCTTCTAATGCTCTTAATGTGAATTAACGGGTTATTTACAAAGAAAAACTGGAGGTCAGTCTCTTTAAGCAATGTGCTGGCGCTTGTTTTGAAGTGCTTGGAGCCGTGAGTTATGACGTCGTTTAGAGACAGACGGATTAAAGGCGCTCAAACAGCAAACATGAACGAGGAGATTCCGGTTCAAAAAGGATTTCACGTCCCACCTTTGACTGCCACGACGAAAGAGAGCAAAAAGAAAAGAAAAGACACAACAAAAGAGAAGAAGAAAGCGAGGAATGTCGTTAACCAGTCAAGGGATTCAGGTGAGTTAACAAATAAACAGAAATAACAAACAGACCGTGTACAACGCTTTACATGGGCACTTGTGTAATCCTAATGGTAAATCTAGTAATTTAATAACATTATTTAATAAATTAATAAAATAAGAACACATGTGTGGGAAGATATGGAGTTTTTAAAGAGATAGCTCTAAATTTTGAAGAAAAAAAAAGTTTTTTACTCACTATTTACTTTTTTTAAACCTGTATTTTAACTGAGTTTTTTCCTGTTTGACACAAAAGTAGATATTTTGAAGAAAGCTGAAAACCTTTAGGCCTACTAATTGACAGTCTGGTCCATATTTGTTTTTCCTAAGGAAGACTGGTTACAGGTTTTCAGATTTCTTCAAAATATCTTTTGTGTTAGACACAACTCATAAAGCTTTGGAACCACTTGAGGGTGAGTAGTGAGTAAATTTTTTAAGTGATTCAAAAACATATATCTCATAATTTGCTTAACTCTATATCATTCCATGATGTCCTTTTATTTATCTAAGTAAGTCATTGCTGTGGGAACTAAACCCACCAGCTCAATACCATTACAAGTAGCCAAAAGATTAAATGAAAATCAGACAAGAGACAAAGGTTCAAGATTGTGTACGATGATCTATAATCATTGGAAGCATTATACAATGCTCATTAATGACAGAAATATAAAACTATTCACTTATTGCATCTATAGAAATTATTTATGTATGTATATTTAATTATTTTAAGAGCAAAACTGACATTTGCAGTACTTCATGCACAAGAGTGGGTGGAGCTTAATAGCTCTTGACACTGCCTGCTGTGACTAATATTCTTTACAGCATCATGCATGTCATATTCCTGCAGAAACATTGCTAATAAAGACAACTGTTTACACAACATATAAAATAAAAATAAACATTACTTGTACTTGTTTAGGAGACACTTTTATCCAGTTAGGATATCCAGTTACTTTGGGGTGAACTATCCCTTTTTTATAATTCTGATTTAAATAGTAATTAATAATAAAAAACGGAGAACTAATCCAATGTTCAACATATTGAACATTTATTTTTAATTGTGTATTCAAGCTTTCTGTGGCTATTGTCCTACTGCATAACCATGTATTCAAACAAATTCCGACAAGAGTGTTTAAGTAGGCTGACGTCTTTCTTTTTTAATGAAAGCAGGAGCAGAGTTAAAAACCCTTGCCTGTGAAGCTGTTGGCTGTGGTTCATTGTGATGTTTTAAACTTTCCATAGTTTTGTTGGGCTGGAAGTTTAACTTGTAATCCACCAACTCCTGTAGAGAAACTCCAGACTGAACAGTGGATCAACGGAGAGATGAGTGATGCTCAGAGCAAAGGTCATGTCAAGCCCAAAGAGCAAAAGAACAGCAAACCCAAACATCCCAAGGCTGCACCAGAAGTGGCTTTAGCTCGAGTTGAAGAGGACAAATCTGATTTGTCCCACTTTAAACAGGACAGCTTGAGGTGGGAAGGAGCTCTGGAAGACCCTGCTGCAGAAGCCCAGCGGCTGGAGGTCTACAGAGACAACCGGCGCAAACGCTACATGGCATCAAGGCAAGCTTTTCTACAAAACAATCAGACTGGTTTATGCATAGACTCGAACTCGGCTAAACTAAATACTCAAAACAAAAAAGTTTTAATGTGAAGGAGTTTGTTTTGGTTATTATCATGATGAGTCAGTTTAATATGAGGATATTAGTAAATAACTGAAGTGTGGGAAAGTTCTTTAAGTGCAAAGCATTCTCTGATATGAATACTTTCATATGATAGCTTTCTGCTGTATATTGTGCCTTTACATTGCTCTATGGTTTTGATATAATTTTGGTTAATGTGTCTGGATTTTGTATGTTGTTTGGGTCATGCTGTCGGTTCTTTTTATGTAACGATTAATCGAGACAAATAATAATTGTAATTTAAATATATAAACATTGTTTTTAATTAGAATGATTATGGATAATATAATAATTTCTGTAGAATCATGTGGCACTAAAGGAATAAATAAATCACAGGAATAAATCACATTTTAAAATGTATTCAAACAGGAAGAGACTTTTTTTAAAATATTAAAATCTACAGTCACATTCAACATTATTTTTTCTGAGCTCGTATTATTATTTTTTTATTTGCAAAAAAACTGTTGACATATTTGTAACAATATTTGTATACAATACAGAATATGAATTACATTGTCAATGGAAAAAATACAAGAGAGAGAGAAAGAAAGAAGGCTAAGACGTTTAAGATTAAATTACCGTATATAAATTAAAGTTATTGCAAAGTGAAATAGTTCTGTTTGCTTTCCTATTTTCAGATAATGAAATTGTATTTAAATAATGGCTAAATTCTTGCAAAAAAAAACAAAATAAAAATGAAAATATGGTTTGATAGTAAATAAGCATCTGTGGATATGGAGTTTACAAAGAAAATAAATAAAATTTATAACAAAACAAGCATTTCTTTTAGTAGAGACAGATTAATAATAACCAAAAATAATATCTGAAAAAGTAACATATACATCATTCATTAATTTTCTTGTCAGCTTAGTCCCTTTATTAATCAGGGGTCGCCACAGCGAAATCAACCGCCAACTTATCCAGTATATTTTTTACACAGCGGATGCCCTTCCAGCCACAACCCATCTCTGGGAAACATACACACACGCACGCACGCGCACACATACACACACACACACACACACACACACACACACACACACACACACATTCACACACATTCACACTCATACACTACGGACAATTTAGCCTACCCAATTCACCTATACTACTTGTCTTTGGACTTGTGGGGGAAACCGGAGCACCCAAAGGAAACCCACGCAACCACAGGGAGAACATGTAAACTCAACACAGAAATGCCAACTTACCCAGCCGGGACTCAAATCAGCGACCTTCTTGCTGTGAGGCGAAGATGCTACTCACTACGCCACCGTGGCGCCCATCATATACATCTTGTTGTATTTTATTATTAATAAATGATCCCATGTTTCCAAAATTGTACAACACAATTGCAATCTCAAAATAAATGAAAAACAGTTTTAGTATGAAATTAACAAAAAATTATTTTACATTAATATTAGAATTAAACTTTTTCATAAAGTGTTTAATAGGATAAAATTTGTTGATTAATTTAAGATAATTCTTTGACCTTGTTGGTGAGGAAATATTTTTGTTGCAAAGACCATTATGCAAAAGTGTGCCCAATAAAGTTGCCTGTGAGTGTATACATCTTTGTTTAAAAAAAAAGAAGACAGTCCAAAAAATGTACAGCATAATATTTTATTATTTTGTAAATGTTACAGATGTGTATGAGCATGACAAATGTGTGTAGTATTTTTAAACTGAGTAAAAAACAAGACAATGAACCATGAATGAGTAACAGTGACTAAAACTGCCCAACCAGTGCAAATGATACAACTGGTTTGCAGCACATTCTATTGTTCAGGTTAAAAAAGCAGCCTTGTATGACTGTCTTCGAAGTAATATTGTGTTGATTTGTGTTTACATTCAAATTATTAATTCCATCACTATGCTGTATCTAAAGCAGTGCTGTGTAACATCAGAAAACTGTAAAATATGGTTGCCATCCTGTTTTCATGTCTTTCAGTGGGCAAGTAAACTGGACCTCTTAAAGCATTTGCATGTCATTAATAATGCATTAACACCGCAATGCCCTTCCTGATAGAAAAACTGGACCAACATGGAAGTCATAATATTAAAGGGTTAGTTCACCCTAAAATTACAATTTAGTCATCATATTCTCACCCTTGTGATAGATTAAGATTTTTCAAGATTTATTTTCACAACACAAAGGAAGAGATTTCTCTTCTTCCATTAAAAGTCTATCAGTTATCTATGCTGATAAAGAGACAAAAAAAAATTTAATTAATGATTTAATCCAAGTATTGAAGGGGTGGTCCACTATGATATCATATTTTATGTGTAGTGTGTAATGTAGCTGAATGTAATAAGCTCAAAGTTCAATGTAAAGGGAGACATTGGCTTTTACTGAGTTATCTTAGCAAAGCCTACAGCGAACAAAGTTTGGAGACCACATGAGAGGTTAATGAGATCACAGGGGCTTCCAGTTACATGCATTCATCACGCACATACACCATGTGCAGCAATGAGGCGTGGCCAGAGGCTCTGTAATGTTATAGCAGAGAAAGCTAAAATGCTGTCTAAATGCATCTATTTGCTCTGTTTCTGTATTTGGGCTTCCAAAGGACACAAAGAGAGAAGTGCTTACAGTTTAATTTAAATTATGTTCCAGAGGATTATACAAAAGATATAGCTAGCATTTGACAAAGGAGACCTTCCAGAATCTCTCTCAGTTCAGTGCTGGATTCGGCTAAAAACTCCTGTAAGTAATTTTATTTGTTAAAATTGATCAACTACATGCACAGTTTCTAGCATTAACGGTATGCATTAACAGGAAATGCTGTTTGGCACCGCAAACAATTTAGCTACAATTTCATATTTATCAGTCAAACCTCTATAAACATCCACAGTCTTCATCAGCATGTGCAGTTTCTTTCTCTATGCGGACACTTTCAGTGTCTTTCTATACGGATGCTTTCCCTGAGTTCTACATTTTAAACAACAAACTCGCAAAAGATATGAGAATGTGTTATATTACTTACACATATTTATCCCGAATATATGTGAAAGACTCTTGTCAGATTTTATTTTCGAGAGCAGGCGTGAGGTTCAGCTGTGTGCTCTTCATTTTCTGTCAGATTTAAGCACAAAGTGTTGCAGCTAACAGCTTCTCTGACTGACTGTTTATACAGCGCATGCTTGTAGGCACATGACCCCTCCTGGTGATGCGGAGCTTATCCTTGAATCACAGCACATCATGTCAGCGGACCAATCAGAGCCTCTTGAGGGCGGGCTTTGTATGAACTAAGAAATATGATAGTTGTTTTTATGTTAGCTGAGTAGATGTATAGAAAGTAAGATATATGAAGAAATAACGTGATTTTCTATAAATGAATCATGAGCACAGATTGCTTTGCATCTTATAAACACAACCGAGCCTTAAAAATACACTGTGGACCACACCATTAATAAATGGATTTTTTTTCTCTTTATGTGAAACATCAAAGTTGTGGATGAACAAACTTTCAGCAGAAAAAAGATTTGTTAGTTTCAAGTTAAAAAAATTTCAGTTGTGTCTGATTTGTGTTCTGTATGGGTCTAGAATGACATTAGGAGATTAAATGATAAAAGAATTGTTATTTCTGAGGTAAACTACACTGTAAAAAAAAATCTGTAATTTTACGGTTTGTTTCTGGCAAAGCAGTGCTGGGGTGCTGAAAAAAAAACGTAAAATAACGGTCGTTAAATTACAGAAATATACTGTAAAATAATGGATATTAAATTACAGAAATTTCCTTAAATTAAAATTTCTGGAAAATTTATGTAATTTAATATCTGTTATTTATGGTAAATTTCTTTATTTTATTTTACAGTTTTTTGTTTTTTTAATTAAGGATTTTTTTTACAGTGTAAGTACTTTTTAAAGCTACATCAGCCCGTATGAAATACCAGGATATTAAATATATTGCTAACTTTTTCATTTGCAATAAGGTTCCATTAGGTAAAGTTAATGTATTTACTTACATGCACAAGGACTGAACAATACATTATAGTGTTTATTCATCTTTGTTAACAAAAGATAATGAATATAAAGTTGTTCATTTTTAGTTCATGTTAAGTGCATTCGCTAATCTTAACAGGCACAGCTCTGGAGTTTAATAATGCATTAGTAAATGTTGAACTACGATTAATAAATGCTATTCAAAGTAAGGTTTTTAATGCTAGAATTTATAATTGCAAGCGACATGGTGGCTCAGTGGTTAGTACTGTCGCCTCATGGTAAGAAGGTCGCTGGTTCGAGTCTGGGTCAGTTCATTCAGGCATTTCTGTTTGAATGTTCTCCCCATGTTCGCATGGGTTTCCTCCGGGTGCTCCGGTTTCCCCCTCAGTCAAAAGACATGCGCTATAGGTGAATTGAATAAACTAAATTGGCCGTAATGTATGTGTGCATGTGAGAGTGTATGAATGTTTGCCAGTACTGGGTTGCAGCTGGAAGGGCATCCACTGTGTGAAACGTATGCTGGATAAGTTGCCAGTTCATTCTGCTGTGGCAACCCCTGATAACTAAAGGGACTAAGCCATAAGAAAATGAAATGCAATGAAAATTAATTTATAATTGCACTATTTTTGATTCAGAAAGGAAGTACTGCTGTTCAAGTATTGTTCATTCTTAGTTCATGCTAGTATATAGATTAACTAAAATGAATTAATGGAACCTTGTTGTAAAGTGTAACTACTTTTTCTTACTTCGTTCCCCTTGATAACAATAGCACTATAAATGTTTTAAAGTAAGTCATTGAGTTAAATGTTAGTAATGTTGGATAGATTAGTATACTTGATAAAGGGATCTGGTCAGTTCTCTTCTTAAGGTCCAAGCTCTACTTCATGGCCCACATTTCACCTCCAGATTTGGACTGTCGTGTATGACCCATTTATCTCTGCACAAATTCTTGCTGATAAGAACAGAAGTGAATTATGAGGATTTGGGAGCGAAAACTGGGTTGCGTGGCAGGAGAGAGAAAGAGAATAAGAGGCGATATAAGAGAGCAGCTCAGCGTTTCTTTTGTAATATGCTCTTTTGTAACATGTTTGTCCAGCTCCATTATATATGCTGCCTCTTTTGTGACCACCGTCACATTCAGCATCCATCGCTCAGTGTTCATCTAATCCTGCTAAGCACTATGATTTGATGTCTTTTTTTTCTATTACACGTGCTCCATTTCACAGCCTGATGACCAACTACGCCACCTAGATCCATCAAGCACACAAGTCGACTAGAGTGACTGTACTTGACAATGGATTAAAGGCCTGTTCACGCCAAGAGTTATAATTATGTTAGTGTCAACAACACACAGTATCGTTCTGTTTACATGTTTTGTTTATCTGCATATTTAAAGTCAGCTTGAAATGTAAGCTGCATTAGTATTTTTTTTATTTATTACGACTTATATCCAAGTAAAATGGCTTCTCGATTAAGAATAAATGTAGGGCAGTACTCTTTTTTTTTCATTTTGTTCCACTAGCTGGGAATTGAACAGAGCTGTTGTTTGCTATTGGTCAATCTTATGTGATTGACAACCACCCCGTCCCTTTCACCAGCATCACCAGCAGAATAAATGTTGCAAAGGGAGAGGATTATTTTATTTTATTTTATTAAAGATTATAACGACACAAGACTAAAAAAAAAGAATAAATAAATAATTTGATATATAAATACTGCAATATTCCATAATAATAAGACTTTTTGATTTAATGGTTACTTTGGATACTACAGGGTTCATACAGTTATAGAATCCATAGAGTCATAGAATTTTAGCATGACATTTTATAGGCCTGGAAAAGTAAAATCCATGAAGTTTTAGAAAAATCATGGAAGTATGTTTAACAAATATCTGTGTACTTGAATATAGGTTAGTTGTCTTTTCTGTCCTTGGCCAATCCCATGGTCTCACATTATTAGTGCATTATATATTAATTTTACATAGATATAAATATAAATTTTAACTACTGTAAGTAGTTGGTGGTTCATTCCGCTGCGGCGACCCCTGATAAATCAGGGACTAAGCTTAAAGATTGAATGACTAAAAGACTAAATGAACGAATGATTGTTGCGTGGTTTAACTTGTGCTGTAATTAATTTAAATGTGCATTGTTTTTCTTATTTACCACGTATACACAAACATTATATGAAACATTATGTCATGGAAATCTACTTTAAAGTCTTGGAAAAGTCATGGAATTTTAGTAGTAAAAATGTGTATGAACCCTGATACTATAACTCATAGAATTACAAAGATAATTAAAACTTTATAGTTACTGTTCATCATTAAACTTAGCATTCTTGCCATGAACAGGCCTTTTAATCACTGATTTACTTTAAAAACTAGATGCTGTTTACGTAAAAAAAAAACTCTTTCCATCTTTCATAAGCTAAATATGTTCTCTTTATATATATATATATAATACTGATTAGAGTAAAATATGATTGTGTTCATATTCATTTTTTGAGAAAGATGGATGTGAAACTGAGCTAACTGGCAAAGTCACAAGGAGAACTGAGGTAAGAGCAGAATAAAAGCTTCTCCTCTTGTTTTGGTTGTGTGTGGGTAGTGGTTTCTGCCTCTGAATATCAGTGGTAAAATGGCAAGCTCTGTGTACAAAGCTCCTGGAGAAAAGTACTGGATTGGCCTTTAAATGTTATGAAGAATGTCTTCTGAGTAAAGGCATGGTTGGATGGGATGTACTGTGGACAGAATGGCTAAATTCAGAGTTCAAACTGTTGTCAGTGGTCACATGGGCTCCAGTTTCAGCCAACTGAGGTCATCTGACCTATAAAAGAAAGAAAACCTCAGTATAAAAAAAGCAGCAGTACATTAGAGCTCTGGCAGTATGTGTTGGCCTTTATCCTCTTTAAAGGTGCTTCTAGCAAACCGTGTACTGTAATAACATATCACACTCATAGCACTGCAATATGTCAGCAGGGCTGTGATATACAACCATATTGCAGTAACTCGAGTGTGATTATTGCCCAGGAAGTACACTAGTCAACATCTGAAGTGGATTAAAAAAGATTTTCTAAATGATCCTAAGACAAGAATGGATGTACTGCTAATAGTTTTAGGTTAACTTTGATGACAGGCACAAAATTACCATTACTGCGATAATAGTATATGCAACATAAGTACTGCAGATGTGTCATTAAATTACATTTATTTTATGCTTTGGTTGTTCATCTAAATTTGACCAATCAGATGGGGCCTTTTCTTTATCCCCATCTTCCCAGTAGTTGATGTTGTGCTATCGGCTGGAGCAGCCCAAAGGTGAACCCATAGCTTAAAATAAAGAATAAAAGAGCTGGAGTCGAGACGTGAGAGGAAAATGACAACAGCCAATCAGAGTCAGAATATCTGCTGAGGTTTTCACTCATGCATAGTGTTTTAAAAACTAAGACCTATTATAGACCCGGCACAATAAGGTGCATGACATGTTTGACCCAATTTGTGGCTATTTTCAGACCAGCTCAACAATAATTTTCACCTTTTGCGCCACTTTGTGGACTCTTGGGTGTGCCGGTCTAAGAAAGTGTGTTAAGGCGCATTGTTGGCGCATTGCTATTGTGAGGACCTGAAATAGACCACACCATTGACCATCTGAAAGCTGGTCTAAAGTCCAATGCTTACACATTGCTTAAGGGTGCTTTCACACTAGCACTTTTGGTCCGCACCCGGGTTCGTTTGACGTCATAGTACGGTACGTTTAGCTAGTGTGAACATGTCTTCTGAACTCGGGTGCGCACCCATGAACTGTACCCGAGTCCGCCTGAAAGAGGTGGTCTGGGGTACGGTTCATGTGAACTCTGGTACGGTTCACTTGTAGTATGAATGCAATCGTACCAAAAGCCGGAAGTGAACCGTCAACAGTACAGCAAACTATAGTTTTTATAACGTTCATTCGTGTGTGCGTGTGTGCGTGTGTGTGTGTGTGTGTGTGTGTGTGTGTGTGTGTGTGTGTGTGTGTCTGAGTATCACGCGCTGACAAGCGTGACTCAGCCAGAGCAAACACAGTGATAATGCTTGTCTCCTCCAAAAACAGCTTGGACATCGCGTGATGTTCTGAACGTGTATAATATGTTTGCGGCAGATAGACGCGAGCTGCTTTCTGTATGTTCTAAACCAAAAGGTTTATTAAAAGTGAAACAACCGCGATGTGCGGACATCTTTGCATTTTGGCGCTTTGCTTTCGTGTCCGTCGCCTGGCAACAGACGTACACAAAACATCGGCTTGATGACACAAACGTACCAGGCTTCAGAAGGAAAAAAGACAGTGTGAACACAAACAAACCAAGCAGGTGGCAAGGGGGGACAATCGAACTAGGGTACGGTCCAGGCAATTGAACCAAGTGTGAAAGCACCCTAAGGCACACAGGATGTACAGCAATTCACAAATATCTTTACATATGAAAAAAATAAAGGATTAAAATGTTTTGAAAATTATTATTTTCTACATAAATATAAAAACTACTGCCTCCATGCCAGCTCGGGGGGCTTTTTCCAGTTTATTCATGACAATTTGCATTTGTAAAATGTTATAATTATCAACAATATTATTCATTATATGCATATTTATGTTTGTGTTAATAAAAACAAGTTTAGATTTGTCCTCCTATCAGGTTTTGGAGACGTCTGCATCACCATATGGGGCATAAGAATAGGACGTATGTTTGGATATAACTTGTTATTATTGTTCATTTATTCGTTTGCTGGAAATTAGAACTGAAACAAATATTTGTGCTTGACAAACTAAATTAAACATGTAGATTAATGGATGTCTACAGTGTTGTGCGTACAACACCGTTTCCTTACTCCACAAAAGTAAAGAGTAAAATAAAGAGAAAGTAAAGTGGTCGAATGGAGGAGGCTCATTCTGTATCCATGCGCTGCAGGTGGTCTGTTTAACTGTTTTCCCACCAGTGAACCATTCCGTTTTTCCACTTATAAAGTCCACCATGCAAATAGCAAATGCGTCATGGTGCGACAACACTGACTCTTAAAGATGATGGGAGATCTGATTAGTTTAATGCATGTTATACTCAAAACACACTCATAACTCATTAAGAGAATAAGCACATCCCTGTTTGACCATGCACCAAGATGCAGAGTGTATTTTTCGGTCCTTAAAACATCAAAAGCGGATTCGGACAACCCCTTAATGCTTTTGTGCTATAGGCTTTAGACTTTGCACCTAGATCTGTAAAAAAGAGCCTTAAATGTTTAAACCTTGATTAGAATTGATTAGATCTGAATCTTTTTTTTTACCTGTTTATTTTTATATCTTTAAATAAATAAATTATTTAAAAACACTGCTAATAAAAAATGATTTTAAGGAAATGTTATATGGTAAGAAATATCATTATTGCAACAACATTATTGCATATCTTACTATATAGTTGGCCAGTTTGTGATTTCAGATGTGATCATTGTTCGGAATTTCATACTATTCCAAATATTTATGCAATAAACTGGAAAACTATGCAGTTTGTCAGTATTAATATATGCTATGTTAGCACTTTCATGATATATGAAATTTTTTGAAGTCGTGGGTAGAGAAAAATGCTTCTTTTTGAACAAAATGTACATTAAAGTTCTAATGCAAAGCTAATACTAACAATTCCAACATTGAGTCCTTGGTTGTACTCTCTGTTTAAAAATAAATAAAGCTTGCAATTAAGCTGATAATGTAAACATGCAATTAAGTCCTTATTCTGATTCTCAGAAATAATCACATCATTAATGCACATTTAAATGCAGTCAGTGAAGGGCATCTTTTCTCACTGAAAGCTCACTCACTCTGCTTCTGCCTTTGTAATCACTCTTCCTTCTGCCAGTCTTTCTGCCACCACAGAGACAGCGGGTTCAACATTTAGTCCTGCTGCAGCCACCACCTCACCTTCCCTGCAATCAAACATTCATTCCCATATTTCAAGCTTTCATGAGAAAACATGTATGGAGACAAGAGGCAACGATCCCATGGCTGCTTACTTGAGGTAGAGGGCCAAAAACTTCATGTTCTCAAACTTCCCTTTCAGCACTATCTCAGTGTATCCCTCCCCGTACCCTGCACATAATGAAGTATATGAGCACAATTGTGTACAATTGCATCAACATATTTGTGTTTTACCACTCTGAAAGTA
Organism: Danio albolineatus; assembly: GCA_903798035.1. Lineage (NCBI taxonomy): Eukaryota > Metazoa > Chordata > Actinopteri > Cypriniformes > Danionidae > Danio > Danio albolineatus. Next base: position 2,774,981 of record CAIGQQ010025544.1, on the reverse strand, counting down.
AAAGGGCCCACCAGCGTATCGAATGGTTCTCCCGAACAGGACGGTCCAGTAGTATGGCACTGTGTTCAGCTCCACCTCTCTGCACAGCATGTTGAGAGCTGCGATCCTTCCTAATAAAACACAAATTCATTCATTCATTTTCCTTCAGCTTAGTCCCTTCATTCATCAGGGGTCGCCACAGTGGGATGAACCGTCAACTTATCCAGCATATGTTTTACACAGCAGATGCTCTTCCAGCTGCAACACAGCACTGGGAAACATCCATACACTCATTCACACACATTTACTATGGCCAATTTTGTTTGTTCAGTTCACCTGTAGCGCAAGTCTTTGGACTTTGGGGGAAACCCAAGTGGGGAGAACATGCAAACTCCACACAGGAATGCCAACTGGCCCAGCCGGGACTCGAATCAGCGACCTTTATGCTGTGAGGCGACAGTGCTAACCACTAAGCCACCTTGTCACCCTTAAGCACAATTTATTTAAGCAAACTGATCAATTTTAAAGCCTCAGTATTTCATCCATAGCTCAAAATACACCTAAAATCTAAACTGTATTTGCATGCATTTCCTTAAGTTGTGCTGCATTTGAGGTCTTTTGGCCACTGTAATGCACAGTCATGCTTAAGGCCCCGTTTACACTAGTGCGTTTTAGTTTTAAAATGGCGTTTTAGCATGAAAACCATCCACGTCCACACTAGCATTTCACCCAGCGTTTCTGAACATATCTCTGTCCACACTACGCCACCAGAAACGTATATCACGTGACCATTCACGCACTCTGGGCATGCGCGTTCAAGTATAAACAGGAAGCATGTGTCTCGCTCGGCATTCTAAATAGGGCTTACACCATTTGAAACACGAGCGATTTGCGAGTGCTCAAACAATAGCTTGCCTCTTGCGAATATATGCAGCTGTTGTAGTAAAAAGGCAGATTTTAACTGCACAATGGCGCCTAAAACGGACAATAGTGCAAACAACGCTCTCATTTCTGTGTCCATGTTGTTTACAGTGAAGACTGGTCTGCCGTCTTCCGGTGGCCTTATAGTCATGTGATAGGGGCTTGACGAATAAGGGAAGGTTACGCAATGACCCAAAAGCCCCAATCGAGTAGCGAATCTCAGCAGCCACACCTCCGTTTTCAGATGTCTCCGTTTCCCCCATCATGTGTAGTTTGGACGGATGGCGTAACTGTAGCAAGACTTATGCGTTTTAAAACAAAAACGCATCAGTGTAAACGGGGTACTCACAAGTTGATAAAAATAAACATCTCAAAAGTTTTGATTACCATGTGCCTGCGCTATCTGCCAATGACCAAGGCTCACTTTCTGGCCTTTTGCCATTTTGAGAGGAAAAGAAGTCAGATCTCCAGCAGAGTAGACATCTGTTATGTTGGTCCTCATGTACTAAACAGAAAGGGACATGACAAAAAAAAAAGTGAAAGCATGAGGTGATTGTTAAAATTCAAGAAAATATAAACACTTACCTCATCCACAATGACATAGTTCTTTGAGTCCAACCTTACTCGACTCCCCTCCAGAAACTCTGAATTAGGACTGACACCTTGAAGAGAAGAACACAACATTTATGTTCCAGTGGTTTAAACGGAAGAAGAATTTGTTTTAATTTCAACAACTCCCTGATAGCAAGCGCTTTTGGGCTGATTCTGGCTAAAATGTGGCACTGTCAGCTCAGTCTCAGCATCGGTATGAAGATAATGAGATAATGAATTTTTACTGACTGTTGCATTATTTAAGCGCAACAGGTACACACTTGGTTTCAACCCAGGTTCATTCTGAAAATGTACCCCTGTATACATTTCTGGAGAGCGCCAAATACGTCCAAAGAGGTATTTTTTTTTTTGTAGTTTTTGTTTTCACGAATTCACCAGAGGCCGCTGTGTACGCTTTTGAGATCTTAAATTTCTCTTGCGAGTGTCATTCGCCCCTGCTCTTCTCGCGTAAATCCACCAGTGGCGGCTGTGTGATCTCTTTTTGCGTTGAGAGGTGTCTTTTTTGAATAGCTTACTTTATTTTACACTTTACACACCTTGCGTTTTAACCAGCTGCTGCGCCTCGCTTTTTTGCCTTTTGCGTGCTGTGTGCTTGCAGTTAAAAAAGTCAACTCTGAGCGGAAAAAGCATGTTACGTTAGTCCTTTTCATTCTCCAATCAAATGAAAGCAGAGGCGGGGTTTCAGTTGAGGTGACAGCAGTGTTTGTGTTGTCAAGGCGACTACGGAGACTTATAAAGATGGAAGAGAGACTAGTGGTCACTGTTTTGAGCTATTCAGAGCTGTATGGCTTTACAAATCTTGAATACCACAATATTATTAAATAGTACAATTATGACAATATCAACAGCAACACTCGCGCACAACGATTCTTTTTTCTAGTCAACAGAAAACGCAGTGTGGTGCGCCTTGCGTTTTTGGAATGTAAAAGCGCGCTCGGTGTGATCAGCCCCTGAATTTCCACTGACCCAGCCTCCTCCTTTCCTAAACCCAACCAATAGTGTTTTAAAAGCACAGATGGTAAGAAACAGTGAGAATGCCGTCCATATGAAGATGAGCAGTCAGCTGGTAAGCGCAAAAAAAACAACAACGGCGCCATACCGCCTGTAGCATTCATACGTACTTCTTGCTATATAATCCACAATCTCCAGAAATGTATATAGAGCTACATTTTCAGATTGAGCCTATGTTGCTTGTTTAGTTGTGTGTGTCCACCTTCGGCCCGAGTTCCTACTGTCACAGACAGGCCCCTGTCAGAATGGAGCCCATATGACATGACAACAAATTGTGTTTGGTAGTTTGATGAAGCGTGCTTCCTACCACATCTACATTGAAAGATTCACTCATTGAAAAGCTGTTCTACTTGGGTAACGTTAAATAGTTTGCACATGTTTAAAAATGTTTGAGGATTAGTTGTAGCTATCAGGATGTTTGCAGGGTTAAGCAAGTAAAAACTGAGTTTGGTCATAAATTGGTAATTGTGTCCGTGGTAAAACTTCTGAAATGGTGTACATATCTAATGATCGTACACCTATTTAAAAGCCTGTGTTGATGAGTTTTATTATCTGTAGGTGAAGTTGTTTGTTTGTTATGACAAATCACAGCTATTATTTACATGGCTAATACATTAAAACAGCACACATGTGCACCTATGATTGGATTTATACTGTTTTATACATTTATTTTCTTACTGCATTGTCATCAAATATTAAGTTGATCTTATTGTTTGACTCATAGCATATTGTGCACTGTTTGGATATCTAATCATATTATGTGACACTGTTTTATGTGATTGTTTAAAGGACCTCCAGTCGTAGTATGTTGTCACCCTGATGGGGGCAAGACTATCAGACTGCACCTGCGCTAGACTTGGACCACATATAAGCTATATGTTATTTTGAAAGGAAGTGGGCCAGATCTAAATGTATATGTCGATTTCCAATGTGTGTTCCAGTTTTGGCCCGAGGACCCAGGCTTATAGTGAGCCGGAGCAGTCAGAGTGATTTTGCTATCTGGTCTGTACTTACCAATTGCAACAATTAACAAATCAGCTTCAATAGTGATACCGCTCTTCAGTTTCACTGCCTTAACCTGTGATAAAAACAAAAGTTACAATGAACAGGATGAACGATTGTCCAGTTGAGTGTTCTTTATAATCTATTTAGTTAATGTGCAATAAAATGAATTCATGTGCTGCACTGTAAAAAAATGCAGGGTTCCACACAATTCATTCATGTTGTCCCAACACAAATAGATTAAGTTAACTTAACAAATTTAAATGGATTGAACATAAAACAATTATGTTGTCCCCTAAAAAATCTCAAGAATTGTGTTGTTTCAGCTCATTTTAAATGATAAATTATTATAATCATCAAAAATCATTATAAATTAGCTTGAACAAGCAACAAAATATTTTGAAAGAAAGAAAGAAAGAAAGAAAGAAAGAAAGAAAGAAAGAAAGAA
>CAIGQQ010025544.1:2757377-2770421 GCA_903798035.1 Danio albolineatus | reverse complement strand
ATCTATCTATCTATCTATCTATCTATCTATCTATCTATCTATCTATCCTTTTTCAAACTGTTTTAATCTATTTATCTATCCATCCATCCATCCATCCATCTTTCTTTCTTTCTTTCTATTAGTCTATGGATTCATTTTCATACCAATGAATGAAGTGCCCACGACGACTGTCCTGCAGCCCGTACAGGCGTAGTGGACGCACCTGGCATCCTCTGGTGTTTCCAGCATTAGCACCCTTTCCAGGTTTGCACCCGTGCAGTCCAGACCTTTTGCTCTGAAAAACAACGATCCTATTATGTGTTTTCCTACAAACAGACCTCACAAAGCCTGCGTGAATGAAAGTTTTTGGCAAATGCTGAATAATAATATTTATAAATCTATATATATCCCATAAGAAGTAGAATAAAATAATAGTTCACATCAATAATTAGCACCAGATACTCACCTGCACCCAGTTGCGACAAGGATTTGGTCATAACTCTGGATTAAACCATCATCAAATGTCACTGTTTTCTTGGTTGTGTCTATTGATAAAGCCTACACAAATGACAACTCTGAGTTTGTTGTATGATTATTGTGGTATAAATGAGAAAGAACACAAGTTTTATTCTCACCTCTTTTTTCAACCAGACCTCAATATCATGTTTGTGGAAAAAGTCCATTCTTCTCATTAACAGACTGTCGCTCTCAGCATTCATTACCTAAATCAGGATGGAGTTAAACTTCACTAGCAATTAATGTAAAGCAATGTCAAAACTACATATCCAGCGTACAGTGTCCCATAATCCATCAAATCCATCAAAATCATTCTAATATGCTGATTCTAATATGCATGAAGCGTCTTATTATGATGATAAAATATTGTTCCACATATTATACATTTTTTGAAAATCATGACACAAAAACAAAAAAAAGTATATTTTCATAAAATCAATTAAACTACGTTTTTCAGTGCAAAAGAATTATTTGAGTATACACCTAACTTAATCCGAAACAACAGAAAATTCATTCATTCGTTTTCTTTTCGGCTTAGTCCCTTTATCAAAATCAGGGGTCTCCACAACGGAATGAACCGCCAACTTATCCAGCATATGTTTTATGCAGCGGATGCCCTTCCAGCTGCAAACCATCACTGGGAAACATCCATACACACTCATTCATTCCTTGAGGAATTGGTGGATATTTAGGGTACTGGCACTGTCAGAAAAAAGGTACCCAGGAATACAAAACCTATAACTAAACAAAACCTATAACTGAACCTTTAAATATACAAAAAAGGTCCTTAGGGTAAAATTGTATACCCGAAGTTAAAATATAAACAAGAGGGACAAAAATGTACCCTACGAGGTACCACCCCAGTGACTGCCTTTGGACCTTAAAAGTTGTGTACCTGTTTACCTAGGGTGTCATTTTCTTTCTGTACATATTTAGTCTTTTTGTCTTACATTTTTTGCAGATGATATGCAAATCTATTTGCCCCTAAGAAAAAGTAGTGGAACTGATTTGGACTCCTATAGACATTTTTTTGAAGGAGGCTAAAACCTAGTTGGCTGTGAATTTCCAATATGCTAACAAGAGTAAATCGGAACATGTACAGTTTGGAGGTCCTGCACTGTCAAATTCATGTGTGTTTACTTGATGTGAAACTCTGTGATCAAAAAGTATTTAAAAAGCAGGTTTCAATGGTCTATATGCAAAGCTAGTGTTATTATTATGACTTTGGACTTTTGGGGGAAACTTTTGACCAGAGGTTGTCGCCCGACTTCATCTCCTCCGCCCTCCGAGCTACAGACTCCGCCTCGGCCCTCCAGCCCAACAGCTCCACGTTGGCTCTCTGCTCCCTCATCTCCTCCGTGGACCGTCAGCCCACCAGCTCCACTTGGCTTCCTCGTCCCCCTGGCTCCGCCTTGGTCTGTCGTCACCCTGCCTCCCCCTGTACTCCACTCCTCCAGTTGCGCTTCATCTCTCCATCCTGCCAGCTACATTGAACTCCTCAGCTATGTCTCGGTGCTCTGTCACTCTGGCTCCGCTGTGGGCTTCCAGACCTGTGGTGTCAATTCGATCAGGTGAGCCGTCCGCTCCACCTTGGCCCTCCGGGACGCCGACGTCACCTTCGCCCTATGGGTTTCCGTCTCCTTCTTGGGCTCCAGCTGCGGTTTCTCCCGGGGTCGGCCCCCTGAAGTCGGCAACCACTCCTCCTCCATGGCTCCTCCCTCCTTCCTGTGACTCCCCCCTGGGCCGTCCTCCTGGCTGTGTCCTGGGTCCTACACCTCCTGCTTCAGCCCACTTCCTGGCTCCTCCTTCCTGTGACTCCACCCTGGCCACCTTCCCCTTTCCACGCCCTCCAACTCATCTCCTGGCTCCTCCCTCCTGTGACTCCTCCCTGGCCCCCTCCCCTCCATCTTATCTTCTCATCTCTTCCATTAAAGGCGGGGGGTGATGTCAGACCCCTGTGTGTTTGTTTTCATCAAGTGACCCATTTGTTCTGTTTCCCGCCATTTCATTTCGTTCATCAGTTTCACCTGTGTTCATCCCGTTTGTCACTGTGATCATCATGTTTTGCGTATTTACAGTCCTGTGTGTCATTCAGTCCTTGTACGGTATTCTGTGAGTGATCTCTGTCAGTTGTGCTTCAATTTCACCCTATGTCGTTCCTGTGTCTCCTGTGTTATCGATGTCCTTCCAAGTGACTGTTTGTAAATAAATCTAGGCCTACGTGTTTTGATAAACTCCTGCGATCTCTTGCCTTCTTGAGTGAATCAAGGCGTTACACTCGTAACTGTAACATTAATGTGCATTTACACTGTGGCCATTCATGTAAACACAAAAAACAACATTAACGTTATACCAGACACTGTAAAAATTTCATTCCCAGCCACTTTTCTCACAGGGTATTCGAGTGTCATCGAGTGACCGAATGTTGTGAGACTACTATGCAGGAGTTATTACTATTTGGGATGATAGATAGTGAAAGTTAGTTGTTTTTATTTTAGCTGGGGTTTTTTTTTTAAACCATGACGGTAAAACACAAACACAGTTATATATGTATTAAATCATTTGCTTTTTTGTTGTAAAAATTCATAATAATGACCAAAAATACTAATCTGTGCATCTCCTGACTTCCGTGTGCTGCCATTTTACTGTTGTAGCTGGTGTATTCTGGGAAATTTTTGTTTCGAGTGTGGTCCTGAAAAATCTGTCTCGAAGGCTATATAGCCCTTCCCCTTAGCCCAATGCCTTCAAGCTAAAGAGAATTGGGACACCAAGGAGGGTAATGGGAAGGGCTAAGGGGTAGAATTGGGATTGGATAGCCTTAAAAGCCTACATGCATTTTTCTGCAGATTCTAGGTGAAATTAACATTAGGAGGCAGCAAAAATTTTGTAATTTTTGACACAAATTTTAATTATGGGGTATGTTGTGCAATTATTTTAGAAAGTGTCATTTTATATATTTGTTTCTGTTAATGACCTTATCTGTATGAATATATCTATATGAAATATGATTATATCATTAATAATATTCAATATTCAGCTCAAAATGTGGGGTCACAGTTCAGGGCTTAAGTATCATGTACACTAATCACTTATTGTAAAAAAAAATTAAATACATTTTTAAGAAATAGTCACTATGGATATCTGAAGCACAATAAATTGCACAACAGGGTAATTGTATTGTATTAAATTTTTTAAATGTAGCCCATCTTTTTATTCTGTAAATATTATTATAAATAATATTTCGCAAATCTCATGGCTCACCTTACTGAGTCTGGTTTTGTCATATGGGAGGAGGTCGTCTCTAGATACCATAATAATCCTGCCGCCATAGTTTTCTTGCCGTAGAGTCTCAGCACACATTAAAGAGGCTGCACCTGTGCTCAACATCGTACCAACATGCGCACACATTAAACATCACACAGAAAATAAACGACTCTATGTCAGACGTGTTTCTCTCACCTCCTCCGAGGAGCATCACAGTATGTGACACCGACTGATCTCGAACTCCCATCCATTTGACACGTTTAGGCTGACCCCGATTCTGCACAGAAAGTGTTTTGCACATTTGACTGCTCTCTTATTTTGATTTTGTCTTTTAATATATAAAGATAAAATGTACATATGAAAGTACTTTACCCTTTTCTTTACAGACACATACACTTTGTTGTTTTCGACTTTCACCTGCCAAGATGAAACATGATTAAGTCAGCTGAGAAGGTAATGTACTAAACCAGGGATGCCCAAACTCAGTCCTGGAGGGCCAGTGTTCCAACCCCAATTCAAGAGTTCACACTTAGCTGATGATTTGATATAAGCTTGGCATGCTGTCCCGGGAGAGAGAGCGAGAGGGTAGCTTGAGCTTAGGTAGCTCTTAAACTCCCCACTGCAGCAGCTAAGGGAAACATCCGAGGAGGAAGGGAGTTAGACCAGTGGCTGAATTGTTTAATCTGTTATGAATTATGTATATCTTTGGATGGTGGGAGGAAACTGGAGGGCCCGGGGGACACCCACGCAGACACGGGGAGAATATACAAACACCACACAGAAACACCCACCAGCCTGGTGAGGACCAGGGCTGGCAGTGTTCTTGCTGTGAGGCGACAGTGCTAGCCACTGAGCCGCCGTGCCACCCGATCTAAGAAAAGGAGGAGAAGGGGGAGGAAAGGAGGGTTTTCTTCCATACGAAAATAGCTTTGGACTGAAACTGTGGTTATTTATAGTAGAAGTCGAATCATATGATTAGGAGATCGTGATTAGATAATGTGCCACCACCACGCTCTTTCTAGGTATACTAAAAACTTCCAGGCAGGTTGAAGGAAGTTGGAACTAAACTATGCAGGACACCAGCCCTCCCAGACCGAGTTTGGGCACACCTGTACTAAACATTCTACAGGTCAAATATTTGGAATTATTATGATTTCTAATAATTTATGAAGTCTCTTATGCTCACCAAAGCTGCAAGAGTGTTTTCAGCGTCACAAGATACATAAAAAAATATTATATTGGTGCTCATAATGATTCTGAATATGATTATTTCTGAATATCTTTTTGTAAACTCTGATATCTTTGTGGAAACATCTCCTCTAAATTCTAACATTATGTATTATTGTTATTGAATATTAGAAGACATGATTGTAGGCAAAATTATTAGAGCAAATAGATTTTCTTGCAAATAATAACTAGTAAAATTATTGTATATACTGTCATCATGGCAAAATCAAAAGAAGTTAATTATTAAAAAAACTAGTTCCCAAAAGCGCTATGAATTAGGATAAAAATTCACATGAGAGCTAATAATTTTATATATAAAATGATATGAATACATTAAAATAATGAAATGTTAAAATAACTGATTAATGTTCAGCAATACAACTCTGTATGATGTAACTAAGCAAATTTTAGTTATATTCGTTCATCTGTGAGACAGTGCCTTGTGGCAGGGCAGACAGTCAATCCCAGGATACTCCTCCAAGTCTCCAGTCTTCACATTAAAACAGGACCCATGCCAAGGACAGCGGACCCTATAACCCGACAGCACCCCTGCAAAGATCACAGAAGATCACCTTTTTTAGTAGCGCTTTACTTTGTGTTTATTCTCTGTGAAGATACAGTAGCTTGACATTCGCAGAACCTGATTTGCATGTGCTGGATCAGCATTTTTGTTGATTAAGGAACTACATTAAACCCAACCAATCAGATTTGAGGGACACGTTTAGGATTGCAGTCTGGATTGGCTGCTTCAGCATCCTTGTACTTTTTCTCTGATTTTACAAATAACTTATTTTCAGACATGAAAGATGTTCCAGGACAATCAAATATGTCAACCCAGGAATGTGTTTACACCCCTCACTAGTGGATAACGTAATCAGCCAATCACATGGCACCAACTCCATGAATTTAGGCATGTTGATGTGGTCATGAGGATCTGCTGCAGTTCAAACTGAGCAGCAGAATGAGGAAGATAAGTCATTTAAAGGACTTTGAATGCATCATGGATGGCTGTTGGAGCCAGACGGGATGCAGTGAGTATTTCTGAAACTGCTGATCTACTGAGATTTTCATGCACAACCATTACAAAAAAAAGGTCAAAAAAGAGAAAATATCCAGTAAATGGCAGTTCTGTGGTTGAATACCTTGATGCCAGGAGTCAAAAGAGAATGAACAGACTAAGCATAAGACAACAGTGACTCAGATAAACACTAATTACAACTGAGGTCTGCAGAAGAGCATCACACAACACCCAACACATCAAATATTGAAGCAGAAGAAGCACGAGCGGTGACGCTCCTGACAAATATAAACTGAAGCTACAGTTCATGTGGGCTCAGCAAAACACCAGAACAGTAGAAGATTAGAAAAGATTGCCTGATGAGGCTTGAAACATGTATTTTCTGTATTATTATAAAAAAGTATATATTTTGTGTATGTTCTGAGCACTCTGGTCAACAATGTTACATTGGTTTTGAAAAAGCGTAACGATCTGTATGCAAGGTTCTTGAGGAAATGCCAACTCTGTTACTGTCAAGTTCAAATTAATGTTAGTGGTTGATAAAGTTTAACAAAAGTTAAACAACAATTAGTAACAGAATCAAATGTTCCCTATCACCAATTTAGCATTATTTTATATTAATAGCTGATTCAGTTTAATCATTCCAATTGCAGGAAAATGAAGAGAAAAGGAGGAAGCTGTCTGAAAGAGATGTCTGGGTGCTTACGCAGATTGTATCCAAAAAACATAAAACTACAGCTTCCCAACTCACTGCAGGATTAAATGTGCACCTCAACGCTCCTGTTTCCACCAAAACTGTTCGTTTTGAGCTCCATGGGGTCAATACACATAGCCGGGCTGCTATAACTAAACCTTTGGTCACTTCTGCCATTGCCAAGCGATTTCAATGGTGCCAGCAGCTGAAATCTTGGGCTGTGGACAATGTGAAACATGTAATGTTCTCTGATGAATCCAACTTTACTGTCTTTCCCACATCCAGGAGAGTTACGGTGTGGAAAAGCCCCAAAGGGTACAACCCAGACTGTTGCATGTCTAGAGTGAAGAATGGGAGGTGGGGAAGGGGGGCTGCAATACCATGCTATTCCCTAAGACCAATTCCAGTGGGGGTGTCACTGCTAGGGATTACCGAACCACTGTGAAGGACCATGTGCACCCAGCTGTTCAAGCATTGGATCCTGGAGGTGGTGCTGTGTATCAAGATGATGATACACCAGTGCACACAGAAAGACTGGGGACAGAGTGGTTTAAAGAACATGAAAGTGAAGTTGAACATCTTGCATTGCCAGCACAGTCACCAGATCTAAATTTTATTGAGCCACTTTCCCACATAGCAAATGGACTTGGCCCACCATTATGGCACTGCTGGCGTGTTGCCGGCACTGCATGAATAATGTCAGTCGAATGTGGGCCATGCATGGCAATGATGGCACTGCATGCATGACGGCAAACTACATTTGGGCCAGGTGTATGGCCCAGATCAGTGTAGTGATTGTTCACATTGTTTAGGTAACATTAGGCTGGGTTATGGCTCAGTTTTAGGGGTTTCTGGTTGAAGTATAAACTTATAGCTGAGAATAAGTACCAATAATAAACCTGTTTTGGGCCAGTTCAGGGCCATTTAAGGGGGACAAATTGGCTGATATTCAGGCCGGTTATGGCCCATGTCTGTCTTTAATCCAGTTTTGGGCCACTTTAGGACCGTCTATCTGTGCGGTACTTGGGCCAAGGGAAAAGTTAATATGTGGCCAGAAAACATTTGCTATGTGGGTTGGTGTGTTTTGGAGGAGTGAATGGCTCAAAATGCTCCTGTGCACTGCGCAGGGCTCATATCTGTCAATCCCAAGACAAATTGATGCTGTATTGACTGCAAAAGGAGGCCCTACACCATGCCATAATGAATTATTGTAGTCTAAATCCAGGCATTTCAGTTTCATTGTCCAATCCCTGTACATCAACTGTGTGATGCTATCAACTCAATGTTGACCAGAATCTCAGATCAGTGTTTTTAGCCCCTTGTTGAATCTATGCCATGAAGAATTGAGGCAGATTTGAAGACAAGAATGTCTCCAATGCAGTATCAGTTAGGTGTACCTAATAAAGTGGCTGTTGAGTGTATTGGGAAAAAAACAGATTCGTAATGATTTACCTTTACTCAACGGAGCACCATAGTGTGTGCATTGGTTACTGATGGCGTTGTACACTCCATCACAGCGGACCAGCAAAACATTGTGATCACCAACCTCAACCTCCATCATCCTGGATCACAAGAACAACACACACTCGGACATCTTGAGCTTTAAGTGTTTCCTTTACAGGAATTACGAAACATTTTAAAACAAACAGATATAAAAAAACAACTGCTAAACACAGTTTTTCCAATTGATGTTTATATGTTGTGTTGGGGGCATCACGGTAGCGCAGGGGGTAGCACGATTGCCTCATAGCAAGAAGATCACTGGTTTGAGCCTCAGCTAGGTAAGTTGGCATTTCTGTGTAGAGTTTGTACGTTCTCCGCGTGTTCGTGTGGGTTTCCTCTGGGTGCTCTGGGTGCTGGGTTTTCCCCACAGTCAAAGACATGGTACAGGTGAATTGGGTGAGCTAAATTTATGGGCAATTGTATGAGTGTGAATGAGAGTGTATGGGTGGTTCCCAGTGATGGGTTGCAGCTGGAAGGGCATCCGCTGAGTAAAACATATGCTGGATATGTTGGCGGTTCATTCCACTGTGGCAACCCCTGACTTATATATGGACTAAGCTGAAAAGAAACTGAATGAATGAATGTTGTTGTTGTCATTGTTGTTGATGTTTTTGTGTTTTTGTTTTGTGAAATATTAAACCCTCCTAGATGTGATCCTAGGCCCCAAAACCAGTCATAAGTGTATTTTAAAAAACTGATTTATACATATAAGTTTTTTAATTAACATGCGGTTTGTTGTAGGAAAATATATGACTATTTTTTCTATAATATAATAATAAAATATAATAAGAAAACATTGGGTCTGGTTTGAAATTCTGGGATTTAAGGATTTATCACAATACTGAAAAAATCATCACTTAATTTGTCTGAATGAAGTCGCAATTTACTAATCAAAAGAATTTTGAGATATTTTACGGTAGGTATACTTTAAATATCTTCATGGAACATGATATTTACATAATATTCTAATCAGTGTTGCCAACTTAGCAATTTTGTTGCTAGATTTAGCAACTTTTCATACTACCCTACACTCTCAGAAAAAAAGGTACACGATGGTACAAATAATGTTCCTTGAGGAACAGTTTTGTACCTTTGTAAAAATTGTACCTTATATGGTACCAAAAAGACCTCTTATGATACTGTTCTGTGCCTTTTATGGTACAACTGAAATGGAGGTACACAATTGTTCTCATATAAAAGGTACAAAAGTGTTGAACAACTCTTTTATTACAGTATCTCAGAAAATAAACATGACTGGAAAGGCAAAGTGATTTTTATGAATAATTTCCATATTAAAACAAGAATCATCATTTAAAAGTACATGTTTTAAGATACTTATAAACATACATTTTTAGTCCTATAATACAATAATACAAAACAACTGGTAAAACATAAAACTACAGGTATTGTAAACTAAACATTTAATGCATTTTAATAAATGTTTGGTAAGCATTTTTGACACTGTTAAGGTACAAAGTGTCTTGTCACTGTGGTGGTAGCTTTCACAAAGTATACAAGATTGTATCTGCAGGTTTTTAAAAACAAGGGTACATTTTGGTTTCCCTTAGTACAAATCATGACCTTTAAAGGTACAAATTTGTTTCTTTTCTTAAGGTACAATTCTGTCCCATAAAAAGGTACTGCCCCAGTGACAAGGGTTTGAACCTTCTTTGGCACAACATTGTACCATATTTTCTGAGAGTGTAGCAACTTTTTTTTCAAAAAGCACCTGTCAAAAAATTTAGATATTTTTAACATTCATTTGGCTACTTTTAGCAATTTTTAAAAAGTGACTCAATAGAGCAGCGGCTGCAGGCTTCACTCAGTAGAGTAAATTGCTAGCTCAGATTGTTTTTCATAACTGTTGATTTACTTGATACTTTACTTGTTGATACTTGTTAACATATAGAATTGTTGGTAATTTAGGTAGCAATAAATTCCAACAGTGCTATAATTGTTGTCACTTTCACAAATGTGTTAATTTCACATGAGTAAAGTACACAAGCTGTGATTGATTAAAAGAATATAGCTGTTCATTATCAGTGCAATATTTAAAAATAAAAAAATTGTATTTTACAAATAGTCAACTATATTTTTCATACAAATCTAAATGGACATATTTCAAATGTTTTCGCTGAGATGGCCAGTCCATTTGAGAAAACATTCATTATTTTGTATACTGCATAAAGATGTAGTTTTGAGTTGTGATTACTCAATGACATCATCACTTATAATATGTTAAAAAGAACCTATTGTGCATCTGGATGTAATGTTTTAATATAATATAATACACAGCGGCGATGCAGTGGCACAGTAGGTAGTGCTGTCGCCTCACAGCAAGAAGGTTGCTGGTTCGTGCCTCGGCTGGGTCAGTTGGCATTTCTGTGTGGAGTTTGCATGTTCTTTGCATTGTTCGTGTGGGTTTCCTCTGGGTGCTCCGGTTTCCCCCACAGTCCAAAGACATGCGGTACAGGTGAATTGGATAGGCTAAATTGTCCTTAGTGTACTGTATGGATGTTTCCCAGAGATGGGTTGCAGCTGGAAGGGCATTTGCTGTGTAAAACATATGCTGGATAAGTTGGCGGTTCATTCCGCTGTGGCGACCCCGGATTAATAAAGTGACTGAGCCAAAAAGAAAAGGAATGAATAATACACAGCGCCTCAGAGAGTAGAGACATGATGGGCTTACGCTTGTCAGATACTATGTGATGACATCACTGATATGCAAATTAGCGTGTGACGTCATCTGGCAACTTTTAGCTACTTTTCAGGCAGGCTTTAGCTGTTTTTCATTGGAAATAGTTGGCAACACTGATTCTAATGATGTTTGACATTTAAAAAAAATATATTTAACCCATTTAATGCCAGAAGTTTACACGTACAAGACTCCAGGGACACAAATAGATATGTATATCCTAAATATAATACACATGAACATGATATGAGTTAATGTTGAACCTACTCTCCATCTCTGAGATCTGCCTCGTCACAAACAACATCTGTCACTTCTTCTTCTGGATCCAAACCAGCTTCTAAACCTACAACCATAATAACCAGTATTTAGCAATAAATCACACCCCTTATGATGAAGATTAATTTAGAAAGAACAATGCTTTGGAGGAAAGCATAAAAGAGTATCACAATTTTTTCAAGATCATCATTCTAATTACATTATCAAATGAAAGTCAACGTTATAACGGCTTTATCATTATAATTTGCATTATCAGAGTAGTGAACATGAGCAGTTTTTGCTGTGTTTTTCTTAAAAAAAAAAAAAAAAAAAAAAAAACTAAACCCTAGTCTACAATCTGGCACAAAATAAAATAATTGTACTTTTCTGTCATTATTATTAGTAGTAGTAGCATACGTAGTATACTTAAAAGCCTCTAAAGTTGCTCTTTTATTTTCTTATATGCTTTAAATTTATTTTATTTCTAACTTAAACTAAATGAAATGATCAATATTTTCTTTATAAACAGCTACAATGAAAAAAGTTTGTTCATTCATCAAATGTGTCGTTTATTTCAAGTAAATAAAATGATTATAGTTGTATGATTTTTGTTTCAACTCATTTAAGAAAGAATAAATGAAATAAATAATATAAAACAAATAAAAAAATCTATTACATTAAATTCAATATATCTTAGAATCATTCTTTTTCTGGAAAACAGCATAACTGAATAAAAAAATATATAATAAATGATTGAATGCGTACCTGATTGTTTCGCAGACATCACTGGTTGATCAGTAGAAGAGAATTTTCTCCAGTAAATGTTTCTAAAACACTATCCTTTCTGTGGAACTCAGTCATAGAATCAAACTCTCTGGACGGCTGTCATGACCGTAAAGATCAGTTCACAAGTCCATAATCCAGGAGACCAGACCTGTCCTTTAGACATTTCATCATTCGAAAACTCAAACTCAATCATGAAGTTAGTTGCTCCAAAAAAGGGGGGGTCGAACTCAGTGTTTTGGGGAGGAAAAGGGGAAAAAAGCCAGTGGTATTGCATAAAGTGTATAGAGGGTATTCAGTTGTAAAAGACCTATGCCATTTGTTGTAGAATAACAAGAGAAGAGAGAACGGCTGAGCAAGCAGCACACAACAATAGACATGATGGCAAACTGCGTGACTCTGCAGCTCTCTCTAAAACACTAACACTTCTGTTCATGTGCTCACCTCAAGATACTATTGATTTAGATTCACTTTAAAGAGTTCATACTGACACTGATGATTTTATGGTTATGGTAAAGTAGGGCAGACTGCACTTTATCGTACTTTATTATCTGAAACCTGTAAATACGAATCTGTTATGCCTATGCCTTCTCTCCTGTGTCAGATTACTACAACAAACACGATTTTTTTAAATTATTTGCTTTAATGTGTGATATGACCCAGCCTAATCTCACAAGGAAGTGTATCTACTTTCCTTAGTCAGAAATTGCTGAGACTGCAGTGCTACCTCTGGTTCTTCTATTGCACTCAAGTGTCCCTGCTGGTTCTGATAAGCTCCAAAGTTTTAGTGCCTACTCCCATCCCTCTTCAGTGCTCAGACTTCAGACTCTTCAGTGTTTCCTCCAGTTCTCCCATAGCAAAGACCTTCCAGTACCCCCTCTGGTTCTCTCATAGTACATCCTTTCAGTGCCCCTCCTGCTTCTGTCTATGACAGACTTTCCCACTGGTTCTAACTAGCTCCGACTCTCCAGAGCCCTCCTGGTTCTGGAGAGCACAGATTCTTTTCACTGCCCCTGAAGCTTCTGCCTAACTCAGAATCACCAGTACCCCCTCTGGTTCTCCATAGCACAGACTCTCCAGTGCCACCTCTGGTTCTCCCTAGCACAGACT
>CAIGQQ010025544.1:2722714-2749033 GCA_903798035.1 Danio albolineatus | reverse complement strand
TATATTATATTATATTATATTATATTATATTATATTATATTATATTAATTCATTCCCTAATTTATCAGGGGTCCAGCATTTGCTTTACCAAAAACTATAGAATCCTTAAAGGGACTTTGGTTTTGCTCAGTGGTTGCCCTTCCAGCCGTAACACCATACTGAGAAACATCCATACACTCTCACATTCACACTCACTCATACACTATGTACAGTTTTGTTTACTCCATTTACGTATACCACATCTTTGGACAATGTGTATTCTATTCTATTCTATTCTATTCTATTCTATTCTATTCTATTCTATTCTATTCTATTATTCATTCATTTCTTATCGGCTTGGTCCCTTCATTAATCTGGGGTCACCACAGCGGAATGAACCGCCAACTTATCCAGCATATGTTTTACGCAGCGGATGCCCTTCCAGCAACAATCCATCACTGGGAAACATCCATACACACTCATTCGCTACGGACAATTTAGCCTACCCAATTCAGCTATACCACATGTCTTTGGACTTATGGGGGAAACCAGAGCACCCAGAGGAAACCCACGCGACCATGGGGAGAACATGCAAACTCCAAACAGAAATGCCCCAGAAATGACCCAGCCGAGGCTTGAACCAGTGACCTTCTTGCTGTAAGGTGATCGTGCTACCCATTATGCCACCGTGCCACTTTGCCATCATTAAATTGTATTATTCATTCATTCATTTTCTTTTCGGCTTAGTCCCTTTATTAATCCGGGGTCGCCACAGCGGAATGAACCGCCAACTTATCCAGCATTTGTTTTACGCAGCGGATGCCCTTCCAGCCACAACCCATCTCTGGGAAACACATCCATACATTCTCATTCACACACATACACTACGGACAATTTAGCTTACCCAATTCACCTGTACCGCATGTCTTTGGACTGTGGGGGAAACCAGAGCACACAGAGGAAACCCACGCGACCATGGGGAGAACATGCAAACTCCAAACAGAAATGCCCCAGAAATGACCCAGCTGAGGCTTGAACCAGTGACCTTCTTGCTGTAAGGTGATCGTGCTACCCATTATGCCACCGTGCCACTTTGCCATCATTAAATTGTATTATATTATATTATATTATATTATATTATATTATATTATATTATATTATATTATATTATATTATATCATATTATATTATATTATAGGGTAACTTTATACCAGAGTTATACACTAAAAATAGAATACTTGCATTTTTAAAAGGTTTCATACAACAAAGATATCAAAATAATTCCCATTCACTTAAAACGCTGTATTCTGCATGAAGGCATGAAGAGCAAACCATGTACATTTAGTTCCTGTAGTTGTTTATATATCAAGAACTCACGCATGACCACAGACAGTGATATCACTGCTTTTCCTAAACCAAATGTTTGTAGTTTACAGAGGGACAATTTTCAAAATATAGTTTGCAAAAACTGAAACTTACATGTGCAGCCACCAGTATCTTTACACTGGCCAGTCACATCATTAAACCACTTGCAGGTGAGTTAAATCACTGTAATAGCACTTGTCAAGGGATCAATAAGGTCATACTGAACAGTCAGTTCTTGGCAAGGGTTGAACAGTGATCACTGGATAACTGGGTCCAAATTTTTTTTTGGGTGGAGCAGGTATAATGGAGTACAGTAAGTCATTTTGGACAGAAGTGTTACATCAGCGCTGTGACTGAGATGAGGTTTAGAGTGTCACTGTAAGAGTGGCCAGCTAGCAGAAAATGTGCAAGCAATGCTTAATTCCTTGATCTCAAGATGAATGATTGAGTCTGATGCTAAAGACCATGTCCATCTTAACACTTCCACCACTCATATTTAGACACCCTTCAAATCTAGCTTGGAGTCATGCAATTAGAACCGGATGGGTGACGTTGGTGTCATGACCCGGATTGGAGTAAGGCCCAATGCCAATTCTACCCCTTAGCCCTTACCCTTACCCCTACCCCTCGTTTTGCGCGTTCACATCAAGGGGTACGGGTTTCCCAATTCTCTTTAGCTTGAAGGGGTAGGGCTGAGGGCAAGGAAATATACACCTCTTCGAACGAAGATTTTTCAGGACCACACTTAAAACGGAGGGGTAAGAAAATTTCCCAGAATGCACCTGCCTCAGCGGCAGTATAGCTGAACCCAGAAGGAGATCCACAAATTAGTATTTTTGTCATTATTACGAATTTTTACGACAAACAAACATATGTTTTAATATATTCATAACCGTATTCGTGTTTTATCGTCATGCTTTAAAAAAAAAACGCGAAAAAAACGCTAAATTTCGCTATCTATAATCCATAATCATAACACCTGTACATCAGTCCCACAACATTCTGACACACGATGACACCCTGTCAGTAATGTCTAGTGGCTGGGAATGAGCGTTTTTACAGTGTCTGCTATAATAATAATGTTGTTTTTGTGTGTTTACATAGATCAGTATGGCCACGGAGTAAATGCACAGTACAGTTCCGATCTTATTGCCACATTAGATCAATATGATAACATAATATATGCCTTCAGTGATTTCCTGAAGATAAACACCAAAAAATAACACAACTGGAATAACTCCAGCAGTCGTGATCGTCTGATCTCATATGAAGCAAGAGATCGCGATGACATATGATGACGTGTGCAGGTGTTGAAGTGCAGTCCCAATTCTTAGGGGTAAGTTTTGAAGCCCTTCCCCTTAACCTTCGATTGTAAGGGCCAAGGGGAAGGGGAAAGGCCAAGTGGTAGGGGTACAAAAAAAGAATTGGTATTCGGCCTAAGTATGATAGTAGGAGCTACAGAGCTACTATTCAAGTAACCCTCATTCCTCTGACACTATTCAATTAAATTCAATTCACCTTTATTTCTATAGCGTTTTTACAGTGTAGATTGTGTCAAAGCAGCTTCACATAGAAGGTTATAGTAAATTGAAACAGTGTCAGTCCAGTTTTCAGATTTCAGTTTTTGATGTTGAGTTCAGCTCAGTTCTGTGTGGTTTAATATTCACTACTGAGAGTCCAAACACTAAAGAGCAAATTCATCGATGCGCAGTTTTACAGGTCCCGAACCATGCAAGCCAGTGGCAACAGCAGCGAGGAAAAAACTTCACCAATTGGCGAAAGTGAAGAATTAAAAAACCTCGAGACAAACCAGGCTTAGTTGGGCATGACCATTTCTCCTATGGCCAAACGTCTTGTGAAGAGCTGCAGTCTAAGCGCCAAAGGCTGGAGAAGCTGGGCATCAGCGAGACTCGTCTATTCTTGGAGCGTCACAGGAATCAATCTCATGCTGTCCACTCCACCATGCACCACAGCAGCTGCTCAGGATATGGCCTGATACAGGATTACGGAACCTTGGGATCATCTCGTCGTGGGTCTTGGATCACATCAGACTGCTAGAAGGTAGACTCTCAGGCCCCGTTTACACTAGTGTGTTTTAGTTTTAAAACAGCGTTTTAGCATGAAAACGATCCGCGTCCACACTAGCGTTTCACCCAGAGTCTCTCAAAAGATGTCCCTCCACACTACTCCAGCGAAATGTATATCACGTGACCATTCGCGCACTCTAAGCATGAGCGTTCAAGTATAAACAGGAAGCATGCGTCTCACTGGTTCTTCTCGGTGTAACCCAAAACCGGCTGTCTAAATGGGGCTTAAGCGGCTGGAAATGCAAGCGATTAGCGAGTGCTGGAACAATAGCTTGCCTCTTGCGAATATACGCAGCTGTTGTAGTAAAAAAGGCAGAGTTTAGCTGCACAATAGACATTGGTTCTCCCAACACTCCCATTTCTGTGTCCAGCAGCCACGCCTCCGTTTTCCGATGTGTGCGTTTTGCCCCATTCACACTGAGACGGAGCAACAGCGTTTTAGAATGAAAACGGCCTCTCCAGCATTCCCAAAACGCTCCGTTTTCGCGGCTCAAAAACTCTGGCGTAGTGTGGACGGATGGCGTAAACGTAGCAAAACTTATGCGTTTTAAAACGAAAATGCACCAGTGTAAACGGGGCCTCAGTAGATCAAAATTTATCAAAAATAGTTATGACCTATGACCTATGAGCTATGACCTAAAACTCTCAAAATCTCAGTGTGATTGAACATCTATGGCATATACTGGACCAAAAATTCTGCTCTGCTATGGATCATCTGCTAATGTCTTGGTTTCAGAAACCACAGGACACATTCATAGTTCTTGTAGAAGTCCATGCTGAAGTGTATCAGCACCATGCACAAGGTATTATTGAGGTTATTTTAATGTTGTCACTGAACAGTGTTCAACAACCCAAGGATTTTCGAGTTGATCATGCCATTGTGTGCTTTTACTAACATTACAACATTCTTAAGTTTTGGTACAGTTACTGCTGGTGTCCACTGTTACATTCCATGGTGTTTGAATGTATTATTGTGTTTGACTTCTGATCTCTTTCTCTCTCCCCGTTCCTGTTACCTGTTTCTCAGCTAGGTGTGGAGGAGAGGAGGTTGATTGATTGCACCTGCTGCTCGTTGCCCGGCAAGCTTAAAAGCCTGCCGGTTGCAAGCCACATTTAAGCTTGCTTCCAGAGTGTGGGCTCTCTCCTGCCTGGTTGGCTTGTTGAAAGGTTGCTGTTGTTCTTAACTTGTTGAAGTTAAAATCTGTAGTAAAAGCTTTTGAAACCACTAAAACACTGCTTATGAAACTTAAAGGGCCATGAAACATTAAGTGAAGTTTCACAAACTAATTTCGAGAGGAACACGTGATACTATTGACCGCAGCTGGTCTATCATTAACAATCACCAGCCTGCCAATCAGATTAAACCAATCCCACTATAAGTATCCTAGCATACATCACTCCCTTATCTTCGTTTTCCGAAGAAACCCCCCATCCACCCCTTCTCCTCCTTCTATCTTTAACCACGGGGAGCCCTCGAGAACTACCTGATCTCGTTCTCCCCGTTACATGCTCATTCTACCAGGCGGGAGCCCTGGGCTCAACTATCTCCGAGCTCAGGGTTCTCTCCCGGGACAGCATGCCAAACCTGCTAACAGTTGTCAAACAGTATCTAAGTGCGAACTCTTGAAAACACATTTTTTGAGCTGTTGACAGTCATATATGTGTCCCACGCTGCTATAAACACTATTAGGACACATATAATTGACTAAAAAGTGAAAATTTGTTTTTGTATTATTTGGAGAAAATTCATTCTTCCGGTTTGAAATGAATTTTTGAAGCTGCGTCATGCCGATGAAATCCATGTGTGTATTCCAGAGTGTAGAGTGGACATTTGTACCGGCGAGAACATTCTGACGTCTCTGAGCGTGTGGCATTAATTCATGAGATAGCCTTTGTTCAAGCCAATTAGCACGCACTATTGTGTATGCAGTGCAAATAATTAATATGCACGAGAGCTTCGAAGACTGTGTGTGTGTTGCAGTGTCCCGACGCCCACGTTGTGCTTCCAAAACAAGTAGAGGAAGAAGAATTGTTGGGAGACGCAGGTCGCCAGTGTTGTGTTTATGTGCTGCAAGGAAGGTTTTGTCTACATTTCCGCTATGAGAGCGCAGTCGGACGCAGCAGAAATGCGTCTGAAACTTGTTTTTTTCACCTGAGAGCTTTCCGCATCTGGAAATGGTGAAATCGGCATTTGCCGCTCATCTCCTATTAAAGCAGACGCCACTCCAGTTTATGTGAATTGTCCTGGTCTACAGATTTGGTAAGCGATCAGTGCTCTTTGTTTATTCAGATGGCGAAGTTAGTTCGTAGTTAGTTAGTAGTTCGTAGAGTTCGTAACTCTATCAGTGTTTAAAGACAGACCTTTGTCAAAATGATGAACTGTTACTGAGTTTACAGTACGTTAATATCCGTACAATATTAAAGACAGAAAGATCCGCTGTAAACTCTGCTCTCTGAGTGTAAACACTGCAGTCGAACAATTACTTTCGTGTAGAATTTTCACGGCATTTTGTGACCGGATAGTCTACAGACGTTTTTTTTATTTCTCCCTTAAGCCGTGCGGTATCAAACACTCCATTAAAACAACACTCATAATAGTTTCTCACACCTTGTCACGGGGACACGCAGGAAATGTTGCTGGATTAAAGTATAAGTGCCAAACTGCGGTTAAAGTCGACAAATTAATAATTTGGCAAATAATAAGATGACTGATGTCCATGTAAACAGTCACTGTCTTTCTCCCCTGCGTATGTGTGTGCGTTGCTTGTTTGAAAATAAGCACGTGCACAAACGAAAACTCCCATCTTTATGCAAAACCTTACCTCATTCCATCCCCTGACACTCCAACCTAAACAGAGCTGGACATACCCACTTTCCTGAGCTTTTCCAGACTGTAGGGGGTTTTGTGGCCCTTTAACTTTGTGTTTGGAAACTGTAGGGAGGTGGGTGCCATTTCATTTCTAAAACCCTTTTTCTCTTCTGTTTACTTAAGGAGTTTCTGTTGTTAATGTAATTTTACTTTGTCAGTTTAGACAGTTTAGTTTTACTCCTTTACTAGCTAGAGTGCACTTTTTTGTTTGTTTTGTCCTTTCCTCCTCCTGAAGGTTTTTTTGTTGTTGTTTGTTTGTTTTGCTTCCCATTTTTGTTTTATCATTGTACATTTTTCTGTTAATAAATTCTTTAATTTGAATTTGGTGTGTTGTCGTGAAGGCAGGGGACTGATCTACACTCACCTTAACCAACAATAAAACATTTTCACTGTTGCTCCTACTCCTAGACATTTAACATCAGGGGTGCAACACCACAATTCTTTGACCTGTGAAAACTGAGCGTTTTGAACATACTAAAGACCTCCATTTTATTTGGAAATGCTAGTGTCCTGTTTCAGAGTAGACTGATAAAATGCAACCTTTTAAAACAGAGATGCAGCTATCCACATTCACTCTGAGTGATCTTCTATCTAGATACTTGCATACCGCTTTTAATTATGAACACCCTCTCAAATGACCATTACATAAGTGTTAGACTAAGTACGAATGCAAGCAAAATATGTGCATGCCCAGTGAGCACAAACGCATTAAATATTGTGCATTTTAGACTAGCATCATTTTTCTTTAATGCACTAAAAATGCCAGGATGAGGAATGTTTTCATTGTAAAAACATTTTCAAATTAAATTGCACTAGTGTAAATGGCAGCTAATTAGCTTAGAGGTGTGGCGTAGCTATAAAACAATCAAGCTCATTTGATTTAGTGGAGAGAAAAGAATCAGTGTAAGAATACACAGACTGTTTTGGTTCAGCCCTGCACATATGATAATGCTGCAGCTATAAATAAGATTTCTGCTGCTGATGTCATGCAGAGTCATTTAGAATCTGCCTCAAACGTACAATAGCTTACTAATGAAGTCACAGGCATTTCAGTGAAGGTGAATGGATTAATTTGCTGTAATGACCTACAAGACTCTAGTGAGTGCTGTCTCTCTGCTTACTGTAAAGACAGCGAAGATTCATTGTTGTGCTTTGCTTGGCACACTCAAAAGCTCGACGTTTGCCTTGCATTGTGCCATGAAGCAGTGATTCTCACTCACACTTTCAGCTTAGTCCCTGTTTTAACATGGGTCACCACAGTGGAATGAACCACAAATTAGCACTGAGAGTGCACAAATTCAAGAACCCCCAGTGCTGGGAAACACTCATACACTACAGTCATTTTGTCTAATTCATCTATACATGCCTTTGGACTGTGGGGAAACCAGAGCACCTGGAGGAACATGCAAACTCCAAACAGAAAAGCCCCTCATCCAGCTGGGACTCAAACCAGCAACCCTCTTGCTGTGAGGCGACAGTGAAGTGCTCAGTTTGATTACGTATGACTGGCACGGTGTCCAAATGGCATATGATGAATGGAAAACATGCAAGCCCAGGGTCTGTAAAGTGCCATATTACACAGCCACAATGTTAGTAAGGGTTAGAGTTCCATATAGGGTGCAGAGGGTCCATAGCTGCCCGATTGGAGGGTGTTGTGTAGAGCATATAGAAGGATTGGGTGATTTGATTAAAGGGTTAGTTCACCCCAAAATGTACATCCTTTATTAATTACTCAGCCTCATGTCACTCCAAACCCCCAAGACCTTAGTTCAGAGATTAAAGTATTTTGGATTAAATCCCAGTAGCTACCAGTGGTGGAAAGAGTACTGAAAAATCATACTCCAGTAAAAGTACCGTTACTTGCCCAAAAATGTAATGCAAGTAGAGTAAAAGTATCTGTGGTAAATATTACTCAAAGTATAAAAAAGTAGAACATAAAAAGTAAAAATTAGAACATTTAAAAGTACTCAAGAGTAGTATTACACTGTAAAAAAGTTGATGCGTTTACAGAATGTTACCTTTACACATCCCTGCACAAACAACATGTAGTGTATTTAGGGATCTTCCTATTTTCATTTGTTCCTTCCAACCTTCCTTCATTCATTCGTTTGTTCCCTCTTTCCTTCGTTCACTCATTCGTTCGTTCATGTTTTTGTTCCTTCCTACATTAGGTCCTTTTGTTCATTCATTCGTTTGTTCCTTCCATAATTTGTTCAGTCTTTCCTTGAATTCTTCCTTCATTCGTTTGGTCCTTCCTTCTTTCCTCACTTCATTTGTTCGCTCATTCTATCTTTCATATTTTGTTCCTTCCTTCATTAGTTCCTTTGTTCATTCGTTCGTTTGTTCCTTCCTTAGTTTGTTCAGTCCTTCCTTGAATCCTTCCTTCATTTATTTGGTTCTCCGATCCCTCCTTTCATTCCTTGTTCGATTCTTACTTTTATTTGGCCCTTCCTTCCATTCTTTATTCGTTCCATTAGTGATTGTTTAAGGCTGTTTGGTGATTTCAGTCATCATACAGTCGACATCCATCATTTTCAGTGACATGCAGTCTATAAACAGTCTCTGGATCTTTGCTTGTAAAGATTTTGGACATCTTCTTGGACATTTAAAATGTTTCCAAAAGGTTTGCTGCATTTATAAAGCACCCACGTCTTGAGGTTTTTCAGTATGATGTGATTTACTTTCTATGTGTGATTTAATTGGACAGGAATCACAGGACTGATTTTTCTACTTTAGACAATAGACAGAAAGAAATAAAGTAGTGACTGCTGGTTGAAGGAAAGTAGTGGAGTAAAAGTACCGATACTGCACTAATAATGTACTCAAGGGAAAGTAAAAGTCCATATTTTTAAAACTACTCAGTAAATTACAACTCCTGAGAAAAACTACACAATTACAGTAGAGTATTTGTAATTATTTATTTTACACCACTGGTAGCTACTGTGCACAGTAATCATTCTAAGTCTACACGCTCAAAAATAAAGGTACACGAGTTGTCACTGGGGTGGTACCTTTTCAAAAGCTACACATTTGTGCTTAAAGGGTCCATAGTGGTACCTCAAAAGTATATATGAGTGCCTAAAAAATTTAAAAGGAACACTTTTGTACTTTTAAGTTAATAATATGTACCCTTTAGGTACAAATGTCTTTTGAAAAAGTACCAGCTCAGTGACAGCTCGCGTACCTTTATTTCTGAGAGTCCAGACATATACCAAAAACTTGTCACAACAGTCCATGTGTCTTCAAATAATGACTTATTCAACAGTTCCTTCTCAATGTCAGTATAGGGTGCACTTTCACCAGAACTGTGCACTGATGCTGGATACCTGAGAGGGATTTTCTCTCTTTGAAACAAAGCAGACACATGTGAGGTATACGTCAGCAGCTATGTGAGACATGCATACAGTGCAGAGGACAGCACAGCTTTTGTGAATGTGTGCCCTTATACTCTCACAGAGGAGAAGAAACTGTTTAATAGTGAAGTCATTATTGTATATATATTTTTGATGTGTGAACAAGAGTATTCTCTTAGATTGATGATATTAAAATTGATCCACTGAAGGCATATGATCAGTTCTGAGGATGTTTATAATTTTCTGCACTTTGAAAAAGTTGGGACCATTGCTGTCTAGGATCAGAGAAATTTGGTGAACTAACCTTTTAAGGGCATACTTAATTTAAACCTGCGATGCCTCCACATTGCACTTTAAAGGAACAGTTCTTCCATACTTTTTAAAGTCAGTGGGTCCCATCAACCAGCTTTCTTCAAAATATAATATTTTAAGGGAGAACAAATGATAAGGTCATTTTCAATTTTGCATGAACTAACCCTTTAATATTCTGGGTTGGAGAACGCTCACGTCGTTTACGATGCAACTTTTTGTTTCGAGGAAAGCACTTACACTAATTAATGGATAGATTTCTGTTGAAAAGACTGATCATTTAATTGCATTACACATTTCAGAAGATTGATGGAACAATTTGCACCTACACTATAATTCATGTTGATTAAGTGCAGGGCCGGATTAACCAATGGGCATGATGGGCACAGGCCCAGGGGCCCGTGTGCACTTGGGGCCCCTGCGAAGAGGGGGAAAATGCCAATTTTGGAGTGTCTATTTAGGTTAAGTGCAAATAGCGCACCTCGTTGGAATACGCGTTTTGAGTGATTTCCGCCCAGCACTGTTTGATTGACAGAAACAAAACTAAACAGCGCAATTGAAAGCATCGTGAGTGGTGTAGCTCGTAAAGCACATGGCATCGTGTTTTGACATGATCGATAATCAACCCAGTTCGAAACCAGCATCTTAACGACTTATTTTTCTTTTTTTTCCCCATTATGTCAGATTGGAAATACGTTTATTTTAATAGAAAGGATAATATTTTTGCTTAAAATAATGAAAATAATGAAAATGTGATATAAAGTCACAAGTGGCTCGCGGGTATTTAATAAGGTTTAGCCTATTTCATATGTGTATAAAAAGCATCTAAATAGTTATTTTAAATATTCTATAAATAGTTATTTTCCACCTGGTGTTAAATGTTAATGACATCTTAATATAACTAATTTGTATTTACGATAAAAACCCTTTAAAATATGTGTTTTTAGTACTGTTTCAGTGAACTTGATCAAGTATACTAAAACCATAAAAAACATGTGCTTTAAATGCTTTAAAAGTAAGTAAAATCTTTGTAGAGTTTAAATATATGTACTGTATATCATTTATTTTAAAATGCAGTCAATACATTATAGATTCATTTTATGAAAAAAATATTATGTTATTCTAATTTTTTTATTCATCTATTGCGGTGCGTGTCTGGGAAGGGGGCCCTACGAGACAATGTGCCCAGGGGCCTCTGAATTCTTAACCCGGGCCTGATTAAGTGGGAAGCTGACTTCTTATTAACTTAATTATACCCCAATAAATCAAATTCACCAAATGTTTACCATCAAAATATTAATAGAATACCAAGATCTTAGTCTTTAACAATAATCAAAAATCATTATACATTAGTTACTTAAATAACAGTGTCATTTTATACACTTATTTTGCAGTTTATGTTTAAAGGTGGCGTGTTTGCAGTCCAAATTGTTATAAGCTGAGTATGACCGCTTGCCGAACTTGAGCACACGCCCGTATACTCCTCTAAAGCAGATGAAACTTCGGGCTTTTTGTCACTTCAGTCCACTTCATTGGCTAAATGAATAAGATGTTGGGATGGATATGGCAGATGGTGAACTAACCCTTTCGTGTCCCTGACGCAGAGATTTGGTGGCGATGCTTTGCACTGGATGTGTCCTGCATCATTCATCTGCTCGTCGTAAGTAGCTCTGAGAAGCATGAGGTGAAATCGGCATGTTTATGTCATTGATATTTTTGACCTTAAAACGCGCTGCAGATTTTAACACAATGTAGATATGAGGTGTGCTTTATTTTACAAAGTCAGGATTAAAGCAGATCTTATGTTGAAAACGCCACCGTTAATATACCGCGTTATAGCATTCAGTAGATTCATCTGTCGATAATTAGAGTATCGTATTTATTTAGTTAATCGGTATTTGTGGACATAATCCAAAGATCAATACGCGTCGGTTAGTCTTGTTGTCATCGTGCCATAAAGATACCTTAAGTGCTATTAAGACATCGACAGCAAGATTATCTGCTTTTTGCCAAGAAAAAGACGTTGTATGCCAACATTTGTTTGCCTCAAAACCATATATTGCGTGTTTACATTCGCCTGTCGTCCTTACGCATTTCCTGGGTGAGAAGAATTTCCCGGATGAAACAATGACATAATGCTCTTTTTAACTAGAGTCTCCTGATGCTGAAGTGGGGGAAAGAGCCATTTTAAAGCCCAGAAGATAATTCTGAGCCTTCTGAAATACTGTTTGTTTATAAAATGGCTTAAATATTAGGAGATTTAACTTTGGACAGTATAACAAAAATAGAACACTGAATATAATATATAGCCTAGTTTTTTAAAGCAGCATATCTCATATGCTTTTAAGAAAAACAGTTCACATATGGTTGTGAAAGTCCTCACAAAACCAGAATGTAGCTACATTTAACAGGCTTATTATACATTTAGCAGATGACAATCGACTTACATTCATATTAAATATTAATTCATATTAAAGAGGCTAATAATTATGAGAAGTGCCATTAAAGGGATAGTTTGCCCAAAAGTGTGTTTAAACCTGGAATTCCTGGTGAAAAACTACATTATTCAGAGAAAGCTCCAGTAAAGAAATGTAATAGCTTACCCAAAAATGTTAATTTCCGCACTAATCAAACTCGGTTCTAACCTTTTATGAATGTATTTCTTCTGTTGAAAACTAAACAAGATATTTTGAAGAATGTTGAAGAAAAGCAGCCATTGACATTTATAGTAGGAACAAAAAAATAATAAAATTATGGAAATAAATGGCTAACGTTCTTCATTTTTCCAACAGAAGAAAGAGACTCAAACAGGTTTGGAACATGTGGAGGATTAAAAAGTAAACGGTGACAGAATATTAAAATTTTTGTGTGTGAACTATTCCTGTGTGAAGCACTGCAAATGATCAACATAACTTAAATATAATCATTTTGATTCTGTTATGTCATTCACAATGCTTCATGAGATCTATTTATATACAACTTTGCCTTTTGTCTGAAATCAAATCATTTTCTGTTTCAAATCAAGTTCCGTTGGATTCACCTTAGCTGGTTGGTTTTGGTTTATCATGGATTACTGATGAAGACAAAATAAAATGAGGAACAAATTAGTGAAAAAATAATACATAAAGAACTAATGTTGATGGAAATAGTCAGCAATTGCCATGGCACTCTATTTTAATGTTCTGCTTTGGAACAAAATCAATTCAAGGATTAAATAAATTATATTTAAAAAAGTGTATTTATTTTTTACAGACATACAATGACAAACTATTTCTTCCTTTCATTCCACACAGGTGCTGTAAACCTCCACCATCAGGCAGCTCTCCATGGATAGATCCACACTTGCCCAGCAGGTGGAGAGTGTTGAGCGCAATGTAGCGTTTTTACAGGAGGAGCACCGGATCCTCCTGACGGGTCTACAGCTGGAGATACTCA
The DNA here is from genome assembly GCA_903798035.1 of Danio albolineatus. NCBI lineage: Eukaryota > Metazoa > Chordata > Actinopteri > Cypriniformes > Danionidae > Danio > Danio albolineatus. The sequence continues at coordinate 2,735,636 of CAIGQQ010025544.1, read as the reverse complement.
ACCTGAAGAAACGATGCAATGGTCTGTCGAATTTAAATCAGTAAACATAATACAATCCTTTATACTTTTCAATTAATTAGTTTAGAAAATAGGATGACATGGTGACTCAGTGTGGTGAAAAACTACATTATGCAGAGAAAGCTCCAGTAAAGAAATGTAATGGTAAAAAAAAAAAAAAAAAGAAATAGCTCACCCAAAAATGTCAATTTCCTCACTAATCACACTCAAGTGGTTCTACACTTTTATGAATGTATTTCTTCTGCTGAACACGAAACAAAATATTTTTGAAGAATACTGAAAAGCAGCCATTGACATTCATAGTAAGAACAAAATAAAATATACTTTTGGAAATAAAAGGTTAACATTCTTCATTTTTCCAACAGAAGAAAGAGACTCATACAGGTTTGAAACATGTGGAGGATTAATAAGTAAACGGTGGCACTGTTACCTCACAGCTAGAAGGTCTCTGGTTCGAGTACCAGGCCAGTTGGCATTTCTGTGTGGAGATTGCATATTCTCCCCATGTTTACGTGGGTTTCCTCCGGGTGCTCCGGTTTCCCCCACAGTCCAAAGACATGATAGGTAAACAAAATTGTCCGTAGCGTATGTGTGTGTATGAATGCGAGAGTGTATAGATGTTTCCTAGTTACTGGGTTGTGGCTGGAAGGGCATCCGCTGCGTAAAACATATGCCGCAGTAGTTGGTGGTTCATTCCGCTGTGGCAACCCCTGAAAAAATAAGGGACTAAGCCGAAGGAAAATGAATGAATGAACTGCATGTGGTTCCAAACCTTTATGGCATTATTTTCTTTATTAAACACAAAAGAAGTTATTCTGAAGAATGCTGGAAACCGTAACCATTGTCATCAGTAGTAAAAATAATTAAAATTAAATTAAATTTCAGAGACTACATGTTTTCAAAATAAACTCAAACAGGTTTGAAACATATTGAGGGGATTCTTTTGTTTGTTTGCGTTTTATCATTTATAACTTGTTGGTAAAATGTAGTGTTCTGAATGCTTAATGTATAACCACATACTTTTGGTTTTAAATTAATATATTTCTTACTCCTCACACTGCTTGGTTTGTAGGGAAAAGTCGATATGTTCTAAAAACAAAGTTGTCAAAGGTTAAAATATTTAATAAAGGTTAAAAATATCATTTTCAACATGAATGATAAAATGTTTACTTTTATTATTTATCGTTTTGCAATATAACAGTCTGCACAACTAACAAAAAAAAATTCAGCATTAGGTAGCATCAGAGTATACAAATATAAAAACATGTACATCATCAAATCCAGTTTGTTTCTAGATTAAAACAGAAATCCAATAATAGCATATTAATGGTCAGTATGATAACAATAGGTATCGTAGGCAGAGGTCAAAGGCTTCATAAAGGGTCCAAAAAAAAATCCAGGCTTCCAAAAATGTCTTGTTTTTAGGCTATATGTTAAATATTCCAAATGCAGTGTGTCATCTATGATATTTTGGAGAGAGTTCCTGTTTCCAGTTTAACTAAATACATTTCTTAGATACATAAGAAATCAGACCTGCCCTTTTGGTAAATATTTTTTTACTTCTAAATTCATTTTCATTTTTAAATACTATGAACTAAACTATTATACAGAGACAGCAAAAACACATTTTCATTCATTCATTTTCTTTTCAACTTAGTCCCTTTATTAACCTGGGGTTGGCACAGCGGAATGAACTGCCAACTTATCCAGCATATGTTTGTGCAGCGGATGCCCTTCCGGCTGCAACCCATCACTAGGAAACGCCCATACGCACTCATTCACACACATACACTATGGACAATTCACCTATACTACATGTCTTTGGACTTGGGGAAACCGGAGTACCCGGAGGAAACCCACGCAAACACAAGGATAACCTGCAAACTGCACACAGAAATGAGCCGAGGCTCAAACCAGCAACCTTTTTGCTGTGAGACGATCGTGCTACCCCTTCCGCCACCATGACAGCCCAAAAACACATTTTGACATTTTAATTAGAATGTGTTTAAGTTGTTTTCACATATGAAATTATATATCTGTGTGTACATTTTAAGGAGGCGTTCACTCACAACATCTCCTGAACTCAAACCTGTTCATGTAAATGTTAATATCTTATCTTTTAACATCCCACTTCATCTCTGTGTGTATCTCCACAGAACTGAGCTGTGATCTCAGTGAAAAACCACCAGCAAAAAGCCAAGAAGGTGAGTCTCGAAGATTTCAGATTCAATCATGAGAAGATTGCAGTCTGTCCAACGTCACGCTCCTCATCTGCATGTTTTTCCAGATATGGAGCTAGAGGAAGATCTGCTCCAGGTGCGGTTACTGGAAACAGAGCAGCATCTGGCTGAGCAGGAAAGTGCGCTGGTGGAGCTGCGGGCAGAGCTGAGGAAAAAAGGGGCAATCGCAAGCGCACTGCAGGTCCGACTTCGAGACGAAGAGCGGCGCTTCCTGGAGGAGCTAAAAAGACGCAGTCATAAGATTACAACACTGAGTCGGGACCTTCGCAAGCAGACCGATGTGGCTGCTCAACTCTCCTTTCAGCTGCATTCGGCACACTTTCGATTGTATCACCAGACTGAAGACTATGAGGAAGACGATGAAGAAGACGAGGATGAAGGAGGCACACTGCAGGTGGGAGTGATATGCAACAAATGTATGATTTACAGTAAACTGAATCCATTATTCATGTTAAATAATGCAAAATGATGGCGAACGTTTGATTGATTCTGTTACTAATTGTTGTTTCAATTATTGTCAAACTTTTTAAAACATTGATGGGAACAGAGTTGACATTTTCCACCATCTCGTGCATTAGTTCAATATAGTAGCTTCAAAGCATGCATACCTGTCAACCCTCCCGTTTTTCCCAGGATTCTCCCGTATTTTACAGTTCTATCCCGCTATCATCATGTAAAGGTATTTTCCCGTATTTTCTCGTATTTCTCCTGTATTTTCGGTCTTTCTCTGAAGGGTGGCAATAAACATTAAAGAGCGGATCTTCCCTGTACGCAACCCATACCGCCGAACCACCAGGGGCCGCCCCTTGCTCTTAAATGTGAGTCAGTTCTGTGCTTTCGGTTTATTTAGGCATGAAACACTTTGAAATAAATATAAAACGGCGGGATTCCATTTCCTTTTCATTACAGGTGCCGTTGCTCCTTTTATGCAATCCTCAAAACAGACATAAAGTGGTGCGTGACTGTCAGACGCGCTCCATAGTGATAAACAGACGCTGTTTTCCAAATGGATTCTGTACACTTGAGTAGAAGCGGAGCGAACGTGGATAATGGGTTTTGGGTGCGTGTTTGAACAGACATCTACACATAATTAATAATAATAAAAGGTAAAGATGTCGATCTAGATGTTTTTTTTTTTAAACTAATTATGTCCAAAATGAGCATAAAGTGTTAGGAAACCAATCGAATGCTTTCATTATAGCGTTAGATGTGTGCATTGTTAATGTGACACCTCTGTTATTTAATGTAATTAAACTAAAAATCTAAATAAATGAGATTCATTCGCTGCTCTTTAATCGTTGTGTGGAGAGAGATCCCTTATTTTCACATCCCAATGTTGACAGGCATGGGCATGTCTAAATGGAATTGTATGTATTTTCATCCTGCTAGTTTTTTAAAGAGTGAACGGTTCACGGAAGTAACACAATAACAGAATTAACACAATTAATTCATCTACAATTGGTATATACAGTTGAAACAGAGCAAGGAAATTTTCACAATATGTCTGATAATATTTTTTCTTCTGGAGAAAGTCTTTTTTGTTTTATTTTTGGCTAGAATAAAAGCAGTTTATAATGTATTAAAAAATTATTAGCCCCTTGAAGCTATATAAATAGTCTATAGAACAAACCATCATTATACAATAATTTGCCTAATTTCCCTAACCTGCCTAGTTAACCTAATTAACCTAGTTAGGCCTTTAAATGTCACTTTAAGCTGTATAGAAGTGTCTTGAAAAATATCTAGTCTAATATTATTTACTGTCATCATGGCAAAGATAAAATAAATCAGTTATTAGAGATGAGTTATTAAAACTATTATGTTTAGAAATGTGTTCTCTCTGTTAAACAGAAAATCGGGGAAAAAAATAAACGGAGGCTAATAATTCAGGGGGTTTAATAATTATGACTTCAACTGTACACTTCTACAAATTAATGAGAGAAGAACAACAGCACGCCTCAATGACTTTAAAGATAGTCAAGCCTTTTTTTGTGACAGAGTTGACCAGAACATAGGGACATAACAATAATAATAATAATAATAATAATAATAATAATAATGACAAAAAAAGATAAAATAAATGTTTAAATGTATTTAGATAGAGAAAATAAATGTTTGTTTAACTTGGTAAGCACACACTCACATACAAAAAGAAAACTGTATTTAATTATGTCATGATAATTGAAGCTGGGTGTAAGATTAAAGAGTCAGAGACAGTCAAAAATGTATAATATTAAAAATAGTTTTCTTTTAAGTTAATTAAGTTTAGTACATTTTAAGTCAATATTTTCAAGACAAAATGTCCCTAAATAAACATAAAAATATTCTTTTTAGAGATAGCTTGAGATGATTTGTATTTTTGTTTAAAAGAATGCCAATTTCTCTTCTTAATCACATCCAAAATAAAAGTTTGCATATATATTATATATATATTGTATATATGTTTTGCTATATATATTTATTATGTAATATATGTAATACACACGCATGCAAAAAAACAAACCATACCAAACTTTTTTTGCATAGATATTTAAATGCATAAATTATATAATATAGCTATATATTTAATATATATGTGTGTATTTATGTATACAAAACAAACAAAAGAACAGAGTATGCACACGTTTTATTTCAGAACAAACTTTTAAAAAATACCTTCAGAACTGCCTTAATCCTTCGTGGCATAGATTCAACAAGGTACTGGAAAATTATAATATGAGATTTTGGTCCATATTGACATGACCACATCCCAAAGATGCTCTATTAGATTGAGATCTGGTGACATGTTCAAGAAACCAGTCTGATGATTGGCTCTTTATGACATGGTGTGTGATTCTGCTGAAAGTAGCCATCAGATGATGGGTACACTGTGGTCATAAAGGGATGGACATGGTCAGCAACAGGTAGGCTGTGGGGTTCACACAATGCTCAATTGGTACTAATGGGCCCAAAGTGTGCCAAGAAAATATCCCCCACACCATTATATCACCACCATGATTTCATGTTGCTGACACCAATTCTGACCCTACCATCTGAATATCGCAGCAGAAATCGAGACTCATCAGAGTAGACAGGGTTTTTCCAATCTTCTATTGCCCAATTTTGGTGATCCGGTGTGAATTGTAGCCTCAGTTTCCTGTTGGGAGTGGCACCCAGTGTAGTCTTGCTGCTGTAGCCCATCTGCCTCAAGGTTTGATGTGTCGTGTGTTCAGAGATGCTCTTCTGCATACCTCGGTTGTAACAAGTAGTTATTTGAGTTACTGTTGCCTTTTTACCTGCTCGAACCAGTCTGGCCATTCTCCTCTGACCTCTGGCATCAACAAGGCATTTGCGCCCACAGTAGATCAGCAGTTTCTGAAATACTGTATTTTCCATCAAATAAATGCACCTTTAGTCAGCTGAAAAGGCTTCTTTCAAAAGAGATAACTGATCCTATACTTTTGACTGGGATCGTACAAACACAAACGGTCCCATGAGTCAGACTTATTTTTCCTATCCATTTACAGGAATCAGAATGGACTGCTAATTCTCCATGGGTGCCAGAAAGTCCTCATCAGAGCCGATCTTCAGGAAGGCTGCGAAGATCAGAGAGAGTTCGGGAATGTGTGCCCCGCGAGAGGGTGTTTGGGCCCGAGGAGCCCCGCCCCATGCCTGACCCCTCCCTTTTCCTCTATCCTTTCAGACACAGGCTCCTCCCCTTGCGCAGCTCTATTGGGGGTCACTGGAGGGAAGGCGGCCTTTCCAGGATCTCAGAAGCTCGAATAAGTAGATTCCGGGACCGACCACTGAGGAAAGACATTGGGCCAGAGACAACAGAGTTATAGAGCACTTTATTGCCTGGGTTCTTTTTATTTTAGAAGCCTTGGCTCTGGAGGTATGTTTGTCGTTCATTTACACTACAGAGATTTTGATGTTCTCCAATGGCTTCCATAGCGTTTTTTTTCCTTACTATGGAAGTCATTGTTGACCATCAACTGTTCAGATACCAAGATTGTTCAAATATCTTGTGAGAGGTCAGTAAATGGCCGAATTTTCATCTTGGATCTAAACATCTCATTTTTAAAAAGTTCTACAGTTTTATGTGTATGCAGTGGTCCGTGTACAGTGGCCGAGATGTGAATTTTGTCATCAGAATTGTAGGGGTGTACCTTACGCTTATTTTTGTAACAATGTACACATATCATATGAGCGCTTTCATTTGTTATTGCACTACTTGATTTGTCCACAAGTTGTCAACAATGAACCGGGCTGTTGTTTCACTGATGGAAAAGAATAGGAGGAGACAGGACGAGAACCAAGACTTTACTGAAAAACATGTGAGGTCTGTTGCCAAAGCATAAGATTTATTTTGTTGCTCATAACAATTGGAGAGAAAAGGCACAGACACTGGACAAGAACAAAGAATTAACTTTCTGTCTTGAGCACTGAAACCTAAATTTTACTGTCACTTTTTGGCAGGTATCTTCACTGTTGGATCCAGAACACTCTATAAACAACCATTCACCTTCTAGTGCACACTAGTGTAGAGTGCTGTTATTTAGGGTGGGGGTTGGGGGTTGTGGTAAATTATGTTTTAGAAAATAATGAAGTGCACAGAAACATTGTTTATTACAAGAACGACTATATACACATATAAAAATAAGAAGAGTCGATTTTTAAGTTTAATTTTTTACGGTAAGTGTTCATTCGTTCACTCGTTCGTTCGTTCATATTTTTGTTCCTTCCTACATTATGTCCTTTTGTGGTTCATTCATTCGTTTGTTCCTTCCTTCCTTAGTTTGTTCAATCCTTCCCTGAATTCTTCCTTCATTCATTTGGTCCTTCCTTCTGTCCTCCCTTCATTTGTTCACTCATTCTTTCTTTCATATTTTTTTCCTTCCTTCATTAGGTCCTTTGTTCATTCGTTCGTTTGTTCCTTCTTTCCTTCCTTAGTTTGTTCAGTCCTTCCTTGAATCCTTCTTTCATTTATTTGGTTCTTCGATCCTTCCATTCCTTGTTTGGTCCTTCCTTTTATTTGGCCGTTCCTTCCATTCTTCATTCATTCCAATTAGTGATTGTTTAAGGCTGTTTGGTGATTTCAGTCATCATACAGTCGACAGCCATCTTTTTTTAGTGACATGCAGTCTATAAACAGTCTCTGGATCATTGCGTGTAAAGATTATGGACATCTCGGACATTTTAAATGTTTCCAAAAGGTTTGCTGCATTTATAAAGCGGCCATGTCTTGAGGTTGTTCAGTATGATGTGATTTACTTTCTATGTGTGATTTAATTGGACAGGAATCACATGACTGATTTTTCTACTTTAGACAATGACCACAGACAGAAAGAAATAAAGTAGTGACTGCAGGTTGAAGGGAAGTAGTTGAGTAAAAGTACCGATACTGCACTAAACATGTACTCAAGGGAAAGGATAAATACACATTTTTAAAACTATTCAGTGAATTACAATTCCTGAGAAAAACGAATCAATCACAGTAGTTTGAGTATTTGTAATTAGTTACTTTACACCACTGACCCTATCAAATACAAATTACATACTAAATAGTATTTACAATACTAGTTAGTATTTGAAACACGTGTTTAAAATACATGTATAAATACTGCCCATCCCTGTATATCATGCATATAAATATTGAAGTCATTTGAAAATTGACATATCACGTAGTATTTTTATCGCAATGTGACTCACATTATTCTGATTTGTGGAATCTCTACAGACTCCTGGTAAATGTAATTTTTACTACATTGAAGTTGAAGCCTGATAATTTCGTTTTTAAAACATACGTCATACCCTGTCTTTAAATGTTTATAAGCTTTTGTTCATAATCTGTTCCCATATAAAAATGAATCTGACTTTTACTTCTAGATCCTGACTGGAACTTTGCACTCAGAAAACACAAACAGAAAATTCTGTTCACAAATGATTGATTGGCTTTTTTCTTTACTTCAGTTTGTAGTCCGACTTGAAGAGTTTTAGAATTTAGTGATTTTTGAAACCCGGTTCATCTTTTCACACTCATCGTTTTTTTACAAAGGATGAGTTTTAGTGTCTTAAGCACCAGAAACCTACACTCAGTAATTATTTGTGTCACTGAAGTGGATTATTCTGATCCCATACAACATGCTTTAGAACAGAGTTAGTGAATGTAGATAACAAATGTATTATATTCATTTTGTTTTGTCACGCTGCTGCTTTTTGAGAAAAGCTTCATGACGGATTAAAGATATACAAAGTGAATTGTGGTTTGTTTATTGAGACTAAGAGTGCTTGTATTTGTGTTATTTTGACCAGTTTGTTCTTGTTCTACATCTGGAAGGGCATCCGACACATAAAACATATACCAATAATAGGCGGTTCATTACACGGTGGCGCTCGGATAGTGAATGAGTGTTCTGATTTAAGTATACTTAAGCAAAGTATATATTATGTATACATCGTGTATTAAGATTTGTATTTGCTAATATTATACTTGTAAGTGTATTATATAGCTACTGCTATGGGACTAAATTGGCCCACTTTTATTATGGTAAAGTATACTACTTTAAAAGTACTATAAGTTCACAGGTAATGCAGTGCACAAATAGTCCACAATTATGTTTTTCTTTTTTAATACTTTTATTTAGGAAAAAAAAAAAGAAACAGAAGAGGAAGAAGAAAAGAAAAAGGGAAAGGGGGTGGAGCTGAGCAGTTGAAGGGGTTACAAAATCAAGCCACAATACATTTGAAGCACATTATCACGTGTTGTTTAAAATTACATACGTGATTACAAACGTCAGTCTCTCCATACAGTCAGATTCAATTTACAGGGGGGTTGCGGGCGATTGACCCCCTAATTAATGCTTGATCCCCCTGAAGGATTTCAGAACAAGATGTACAGTATGTGGGGGTCACAGAAATATATCACTCTGATCTGTATTTAAACAATAATATGGTCACACTTTATTTTGATGGTCCGTTTGTTGAGTTTAAGTTACATTGCAACTAATTCTCATTAGATTATAAGTAGACTGTTAGGTTGGGGTTAGGGGTTAAGGTTAGTGTAAGTTGACATGTACTTGCAAAGTTTCTTATAGTCAATTAAATATCTGTTGAATGTCAGTATCAACAGATATTAAGCAGACAGTCTACTAATACTCAAATGGACCATCAAAATAAAGTATTACCAATAATGTTAATAATTGAAATAATAGATAATATAAATATACATTTGACCACCCCTATAACAGTTCAAACGGTGAATGCATAATCACGCAAATTAGTCTATTAGAGAAAAAAGTCTGAAATTGTTAGATCATGTTCACAAAGAGGCGATGCAGTGGCGCAGTAGGTACAGTAGTGCTGTCGCCTTACAGCAAGAAAGTCGCTGGTTTGAGCCTCAGCTGGGTCAGTTGGCGTTTCTGTGTGGAGTTTGCATGTTCTCCCTGCATTTGCGTGGGTTTCCTCCGGGTGCTCCGGTTTCCCCCACAGTCCAAAGATATGCGGTACAGGTGAATTGGGTAGGCTAAATTGTCTGTAGTGTATGTATGTGTGTGAATAAGTGTGTATGGATGTTTCCCAGAGATGGGTTGCAGCTGGAAGGGCATCCGCTGCGTAAAACGTGTGCTGGATAAGTTGGTGGTTCATTTCGCTGTGGCGACCCCGGATTAATCAGAATCAGAATCGGTTTTATTGCCAAGTGTGCTTCACACACACAAGGAATTTGCTTTGGCTACAGAAGCTTCCAGTGTACATAAAGTGACAAGTGACAACACAGAATAAATATAAAAAAAAAGACGATAGACATTAAACAGAGATGCAGTCAATCCAACGATCTGGATGTTGAAATGTATGTACAGATTTGTAATAAATATACAGCTTATAAGGTGCTGTGTACAAATGCGTAAGGAGAAGTATTGCATTGTATATTGTTACTGTATAAGGTGCTGTGTACAAGTGCATATGAGAAAGTATTGCACGTTTATTGCACAATAGGAAAAATACTAACTGTTTATGAGGTAGATGGCCTGAGGAAAGAAACATTTCCTGTGTCTGGCTGTTTTTGTGCTCGGTGCTCTGTAGCGCCGGCCAGACAGTAACAGTTCGAACAGGAAGTGTGCTGGGTGCGAGACATCCAGGGTGATTTTGCGAGCCGTTTTACTCACTGTGGAAGAGTACAGTTCTTGAAGTGTAGAAAGGGTAGCCAGTGATTCGTTCAGCAGTCCGGACTACTCGCTGTAGTCTACGGAGGTCAGTTTTGGCAGCTGAGCTGAACCAGACGGTGATTGAAGTGCAGAGGATGGACTGGATGACAGCTGAGTATAAATGCACGAGCAGCTCCTGTGGCAGGTTGAACTTCCTCAGCTGACGAATTAAGTATAGTCTTTGCTGGGCTTTCTTCACAATAGAGTCTATGTGAGTGTCCCACTTTAGAAATACATAAAGGGACTAAGCCGAAAGGAACATGAATAAATGAATTCATTGATATTGTCATGTCGTAAAATAGGTGTTTGTATCTACATTTAGCCTGAAGGTAAAGTCAATATAGACGCATAGTTCATAGTTTAACCTACAGTAATATCTGAAATGGCTGATCAGAGAATACTGCAGGTCAGAATAAAAACCTTAATACGTTTTATTAATAAACTACATACATAAATGACTGAAGCATGCATTACACAAACTAACCAAAACAGTTGACCCCCCTGACTGTCCTTTTATAATTCGCATAATGCATACAGTGTATTTCCTTTACAATTCCTATCCACTGAGCCCTTGCTGGAGGATCAACCTGAAACCATTTTGTTCTGGCTTTTTTGCTACTTACCAAAAGTATTTGTATTCAGTATTTGACAATATTCGGATCAATTTCTGGCCACAATTGTGTTTTCATTTGTAGTGCAAGTGAACTTACACTGTACATGTAAATGTACCGCAAGTGGTGGTATGGTGGCTCAGTAGTTAGCACTGTCACCTAACAGCAAAAAGGTCGCTGGTTCGAGTTTTGGCTGAGCCAGTTGGTGTTTCTGTGTGAAATTTGCATGTTCTCCCTGTGTTCCTGTGGAGTCCCTCCGGGTGCTCTGGTTTCCCCCACAGTCCAAAGACATACGCTATAGGTGAATTCAATAAACAAAATTGGCCATAGTGTTTGAGTGTGTGTGTGTGTGTGTGAATGTGAGACTGTACGGGTGTTTCCCATTTATAGGTTGCGGCTGGAAGGGCATCCGCTGTGTAAAAACATATGCTGGAATAGTTGGCGGTTCATTCCATTGTGGTGATATCTGAAATGGAGACTAAGCGGAAGGAAAACTAATGAATGAATGAATGTACAGCAAGTATGCTAATAGTATACTTTTGTAACACATGTGGTTAATAATCATTTTGCAAACTAATTATGGTGTCTCATACTAAGAATTTGGGCTCTGGATTAAACTGATACAACACACACAAACTGTATAGACAACCTACCAACAATGAATGTGCTAAGCAGTAAGTTGTAAAGGTTTAATTCCTCATTAAACAAATGACTAATTACTAATGATGTAAAACTTGTAAAACTTGATCATTTTATCTTCAATGCAAAAGAGAGAAGCTTTGACAGTACAGCCCTGACCACCTATCAGGAAGTGTGAGATTGATCTGGTGAGAAAAAAACATTTGACACCAACCTTACATTTGAGCTTCTGCTTTGAGTACAGTAGCTTCTGTTTTTCTCACTCCCATCAACCATCTTCATCAGGTAGAGGATGACTTTAAACTCCACTCATGGAAATCTATTCTAATTCAAGAGTTTATTTCTGTGTACAAAACAAATATCAAGAATCTAAGCAATTTTATAGCATAGTATAAAATATGCCTTAAAACTTTGTGCTAATGTTTTTATTTCACCATTCAAAACAATGTAAAGTGAGCATTTATGATAAGTTCTGCCATTTCATAAACTAAGACTCCATGAAGGACAGTGTAATGAATGCGACAACTTTTTTTTACAGATTACAGAGTTTATCTTCACAAAAGGACAAGAATAATGGGGGGTAAGAAACCATGTGTAATCAGTTGTGTGATTGAGGTGGAACATTTAATGAAAAATGATGGGAACATAAAATCTGTAATTTTATATCTGTTTTAAACAATTTCTAATTGTAGCCTGTTACTGTTTACACATAAGATTATGTGAATTGCTGTTAATAATGATTAAAAAAATCAACTAGCTTTTCATTTTTTCTGCCAGTAGAACAGTTTTTATGAACAGCAAATCAGCATATTACAATGAAGAATCATGTGGCTAGCCTAATGATGCCAAAATTTCAGCTTTGAAATCAACAAAATGAATTACACTTTCAAATATAAAATTTTTGACTAGGAGGATTCGTGTGTCCTCACTTACATAGTGAGATACTATTATACCAGATTTACTAGCGAGTAGAGGTGGGAGAAGAAAAACGATGCATCGAAAATAATCGATTCTCCAATGTTCAGAATTGATTCTGTATTCAGATTAGTCCTCCGCCGGCCCGAGCTCTAAACAGACAATAAAAAGTGTTGCATGCGCACATACGAGTGCAGCCAAATGTATTTTATTTGAACCAATTAATAATTACAGGTACAGCGCATCTGGTCCGAAACTCTCCTTGTATGTTAAATTCAAATTTGACAAGACTGTTAATAATTTTGGCTGTACAAAT
>CAIGQQ010025544.1:2702062-2722314 GCA_903798035.1 Danio albolineatus | reverse complement strand
ATATTCAAAGCTATTTCATCCAAAATCATTTTTAATAATATATATATAACTGTAATGATGCCAGTCATGATGCCAGTGTAATGATGCCAGTGCTGTCATACAGAGAGTCCAATCATTAAATAAAATCATAGAAACTCTAATTCTGTTTAAAATGTAAAGATGAAAATGTACAGCAGAAGAAATAGGGAAAATGCTGGTTAAGAATCATTTTGGAATTGGATTATGACCCTCAGAATCGGATCGTGAAGATTCCCACTCCTGTAGCAAAGATATTTCACTGGTGTTCACTAGTTAACAGTTCTTATAAATCTGCAAGAACATGTTTTTATTTGTATCTAATGAATGCCATTTTTTCTGTGAAGGCTGGGTTTAGGGGTAGTGTAGGGGTAGGCCATAGACCAGCAGTGCACAGCCCTGTTCCTGGAGAACCTTCTACCTTCCTGTGGAGTAGAACAAATGGCCTTGTATTAATTGGGACCTGAATAGCTCTTGATAATTACTGTCAGGTCTGTTTGATATGGATTGAAACTGAAATCTGTAATGCAATCTTCATGTCCAAAAGCTTCATTCAGAGGCAGTTTCCACATACACAAGAAAAGTCCGGTCCCAATTAAAAGCAATAAAACTGCATCTTTTTCAAGATGTTGTGCCAGCTGTTCATTTCAGCGTGCAGTGGTATCTTGCCTCTGGATGAAGGTCACAGTCGCTGTGTTACTTGTCTATGGGTTTATCATGTAGGAGCTGCACTCGTGATTAATGCATATTAATGCATACCAGGGGTGGTTCTAGAATTTTTATTAATGTGGTAGGGTTGTAAATTATTTTAATTGCCGAATTCAAATACTTCATTGACCGGTAATATTTGAGTATTGCATAAGCCAAATATACTGTATAAGGAAGCATAAAGAAATTTAAAGAGGACTAAGGTGAAATTTTCAACACAGTCTCTTTGAGAAAATGTGCCCTGGTGTACATTTTTACATGTAAAACGAGCTCCTTGGGGTGGTACCGCTGACTGCTTACCTTCGTATGGCCGGCTTATGCTGCATGACTGGTTTGCTAGATAGCTTGACATGTATGCCACCAGACTTAGGAGGTGGAGCGGATCTGTCTGATGACAGCCAGTTCTTGAAACCAGGTATATGAAACCCAAAAAAAGCCCACGAGGTTGTGGTGAAAGCACGCGTGACCGGCTTCTCTCACAAACACAGACAAGAAAGACGTTAATATTCACAGAAATTTATACAGCAGCTTCTGGTGGATTTATGAGAAGTGAAGTTTTGAACTAATTTCGAGAGGAGCACGTGATTGGATTGACTGCAGCTGATCTCCATCACTAATCACTGTAGCCAATTGGATCATTCCAAATTTAACATAAATATCCAGCCTAAACTTCATTCCTCATCTTCATTTTGGAAGACCCCCCCATCCATCTCTCTCCCTCCTCCTCAATTCGATTGGGCTACATGGTGGCTCAGTGGCTAGCGCTGTTGCCCCACAGCAAGAAGGTCGCTGGTTCATATGCTAGCTGAGCCAGTCGACACTCTCTGTGTGGAGTTTGCATGCTCTCCCCATGTTCACGTGGGTTTTCCCCGGGTACTCCAGTTCCCTCCCACAGTCTAAAGACATGCAACACAAGTTAAAGACACAAGCACCTATTATGCACACACTGGCACAGTTAACGGTCTATTCTTGGGATGTTATTGAGAACTACCTGATCTCGTATCCCTCCTAATGCTTATTGACCAGGTGGGAGCCTTGGGCTCATCTATCTCCGAGCTCAGGGTTCTCTCCTGGGACAGCGTGCCAAACCTGTTAAAATAGTCAAGCATTATTATTATATATTATTATTATAACTCTTGAAATGGCACATACGAGAAAACAAGCCCCAGTAACATATTTGAGATTGTCAAACATTTATACAGAACACTTGTGGATTTGTGAAAACAAAAAATGCAAGAAAAGGTAGTCCAGAGCATATATGTCCAATGAGCCTGGGATGTAAATTTTAGGGGGCTAAGTAGCTAAAACCCCCCTAAATAGGCTATTTGATATTGTGTAAATACAGCTCAAATACAGTGTTCCGGCTCGCATTGACTTCAGTCAAGAGAGTTATAAGGACATGGGGGTAATTTCGGTCAAGGAATTGAATCATGCTTGGAATTGCCCTTTAGTGCAGCTATTGCAGCTCTGGCCATGTGATCTTATACACTCATTACAGAGCAAATGTCAGGGAGAAGACAAACACATATGGGTTGAAAAAAAAAACTAGGGCTGTCAAAATTAGCACGTTAACGCACGCCGATTAATTTGAAATATTGAACATGTTAAAAAAATGTACACATTTAACGCAGTGGCAGTTTTTTTAATTTCGTGTTGTGGCCGACGTGTGTTCAGGGCCTGCGTGTCCATAGAGGCGACCTAGGTGGCCGACAAGGGCGGCAGAATAGTGAGCGAACCCCCCGGTCCTCACTTTAATCCGCGACACCTACCCCCTCCCTCCCGGTCCTCACGTTCATCCGCGAACCGGTCACTTTCTTTTTCACTTTTGGTTTGAGGGTGGCGTGATCACCGTTCGCCTAGAGCACTAGTTCAGCTCACTCCGGCCCTGCGTGTGTTTAATGAGCAAAGGAATATGGATAAAGGATAATATGGATCCATGAAAATGTACTCAGTGAAAGTGCCAGATGATGTCGCAAACTTACAAAGACAGCCCATTCCTCTCTAAGTTTATTCCAAACGCCCTCAAATGTGTTTCCCCCCTACACGCAACTTTTTTAAAGCTTCTGCTTCGCGTTGCTGTATCAGAATCCTTGCTTGAGAAATACAGCCATACTTTAAGAACCGTAGTCGTCCGTGGTGATGATTTTAAGGGAGTGCGCTGTACTGCGCGCACTCTCTCTCTCTCTGTCTGTGTGTGTGTGTGTGTGTGTGTGCGTGCGTGTGTGTTGTCACCCGATAATGTCAATAGACTGGAATGGCTAAACTTTAAGGAGGACTAAGCAAAATTGTTTCTACTTTATAATTAATGTTCTCAACTCGCAAAACAACTTTACAATGAATACAATTGTTTGTATTCAATACTTTATTATAATTTGTTTTCTTCCAATTTCCATATTTGCAATGCCTGTTTTTTGGATTTTTTTGTAGTTAACTTAGAATCCAACATGGAAATATTTTTTGTTTGTTATTGGCATTGATTGTTTTAAAATTCAAATGGCACTTACATGCCTGTGTTTTTATTTCTGTAATAAATACGGCTTTTCGTGGTTAATCATGATTATTCACAAACAAAAGTGTGATTAATTAGTTAATTTTTTTAATCATTTGATAGCCCTAAAAAAACATTTACTGTTATAACACGAATGTATTTGCACTCACTGTGAGAGAGCTGTGAAAGCGTAATTTCCAGATAATTGAATTATTTACTAACACAGGTGTGTTTTTCAAATTTCTTCAAAAGCTAAGGAATGTAAACCTGAGAGGAAGTTTGTCCTTTTCGGCAAAACAGGAGTTGGCAAGAGCAGCACTGGAAACACAATCCTTGGACAAAATCTATTCAAGACTAAAGCTTCACCTACATCTGAGACTGTAGGTTGTATAAGCAAATGCGCCATAACCAATGGAAGAGAAATCACTGTTATTGACACACCGGGAATCTGTGACACAGCTAGTAATGAGGAGACTATCAAATCTGAAATCATAAGATCTATCACTGAAATGGCTCCTGGTGTTGACATGTGCATCATGATTCTTAATGTTGCCAGGTACACAGAACAAGAAACAGCGATTATAGATACTTTAAAGTCATATTTTGAAGAGTGTGAGGACAGCCTCAAACATATATCACTTTTATTTACTCGTGGTGAAGATCTAGAGGGTCAAACTATTGAGGAATTTGTACAGAAGAGTGTAAAACTACAGGAACTTGTTGATAAATGTGAAGGCCGCTGTTTTGTCATTGATAATAAACATTGGAAAAAGCGCTTGTGGGGCTACAAGAGCAACCGAGTTCAGGTGGGAAAAATGCTGAAAACTACAGACAAGGTAAAGAAGGAAAATGGCTACAACAATGAGCTGCTTCACATGGTGGAGGAGGAAATTGAAAAGGAGATGAAGGATATGGAGGACAATCTGTCTTCAGAAGGCAAACGAGACAAAGCAAAGAAGAGTGTTTATGAAAAGCTTTGCATTAAGCTTGCGGGAGTGGGTACAGGGATGCTGATCGGAGCGTTTCTGGGCATCGGAGTTGCAGTGGCAACTGTTGTGGCTGTACTGAAAGGAAATGTTACATCAATATTAAAACACATCCCTGTGAAAGCAGTCAGCGCCCCTCCCATCATCGCAGGTGTGCTGGGAACCTCTGCTTTGGCAGGAGCTATTGGAGGAGGACTCACAGGATGGGACGAAGCAGATAAAGCTGATTCTGTCTGTGATGTCATGACCAAGACAGCAAAGGCAAATTTAGAGAAAGCCATAAACGTTTATAAACTGGCACAAGACCTCACTAATGTTAATGAGTAGAAGGTTGTTGTAAACAAATTTACAAACACATAAGCTGTTTCATAAAGGTGATGTTTCTCATTGCATAATAATTAATAAAATCAATTTTTGTCTAAACCTAAACTTTTCTTAGCTATATTTTATAGATCTCAACATGAATGAACTGTATGGACCCCTGCATTTTTTACAGTTTAAGGTTAATTACCTGCTGGTTGTTATCTGTGGAAATACAATAAAAGCACCAATTTACAGTACATTACATTACAAGGCCATGAATCGCCCCAACCCCCTGTCTCAGCTGTCTCACCTCTAGTTTGAAAAGAGTCAGGAAAGTCAGTGAGTCCAGCTTTGGTTAGGTGGGAGTGTCGAGTGGGGAAAGAGATAAGGGTTTGCATGAAAAGGGGAGTTTCATCATGTGAACTGCAGCTGATCACACCAACAACACATACACAGATGCAGGGGAGATGGACAGGGATTCGGAGAGCAGCGTTTACAGCGGATCAGAGAGCTGTTTGGAAGTGGAGGATTTTCAGTCCATAATATTGTAGTGATATTACTGTAAACTTAGTAACTAAATCATTTTGACAGCATGAATCTCACTGTTTAAAGTCCCTACAAAACCAGCTGACATTTCTGTGCGGAGTTTGCTCATTCTCCCTTTGCTCGCTTGGGTTTTCCCCAAGTTCTCCAGTTTCCTCCCACAGTCCAAAAACATGCAACCTAAGTAAATTGAACATACCAAATCGATACCATAGCCCAGCTCTTAGCAAGTGTACATCTCTTCTTAGCCATTCTATTAGCCAGAAATAAATCGGGGGAGTTCATCGAAATCTACCTGAGCTCAAACTCCCCTCTCGCCCTGCAAACGCGAGGGAGCCCAGGGCTCGAGGATCTCATGAGCTCAGGGCTCTCTCCCAGGACAGCATGCCAAACCAGCTTTATTATCAATCATCAGCTAAGTGTGAACTCTTGAAACATAAACAAAGAACACTGACCACACACTTACCAAATCTGTAGACAGGACAATCAACATCAACTGGAACTGTGTCTTTTTTCAAAGGAGACAAGTGGCAAATCCAGATTTCAGAACTCCATTTCCCACTATGGCAAGGGTTCATCGAGACAGATATTGAAAGCCTTCTTCAGAGTAGTGTAATCAAAATCCAGCCCCCTAGCATAGGTCTAGAAAAACTGGGCAAAGCCCTTTACCTCAAGACCTTGCTGACGTACAGACACCAACCCCTAACCGCCTCTGTCTCTCCTCTGCTGTGGCAGGTGGAAGGATAACAATGCTCATCTTTTCTGTGGAGTCCTCTTTCTTATGGCCAGTTCATACTATCAAGGTTCAGGAAGGACGAGGGAACGAGGACTCAGATGCAACATAAGATGATATTATAAAAATAAAAATAAAACAAAAGGACAAAACAAACTACCTTGAGGGGGAAAACATTAATAAAAGGCAAAAACAAACTTGACTGGGCTGGCAGGAAAAAACAGGGCTGGACAGGGCTGGACACAACATGACAGGAAGATAATCGACGACAAACTGGCACAGAAGAGCAGACATGAGGAGAATATAAGCAGAAATAATTAACACACAAACAGGTGAACATAATAAACTAATAATGGGTTAACAAGGAGGGTGGAACTAGACAATAGACGGGTGAGCACATGACACAAGAAAACACCACAAGCCATATGCTCACATGAAACAGGACTAGAACACGCTACGGAAGCACACGGCCACTATGTAAACATAGGGCCACGGGCTTAGACAACAAAAACAAACAGATGCCAGACACGAGCACACAATAAAATAAAAACACCTTACCGTACGCTCACACAATGCAACGCGCATGTTTCATCTCAGCGCCATCCAAAACCGAAACCAACTAGACTGAGAATGAAACAGTGCGATGCCGACAGAACAAACACAAACACTAGTACTGTACAAGGTTTGAGCGCGCCCATGACGGCACCAATACAGAAACAAAATGACAGAAGATAAGTGCTCGACCCTAGAAAACTCAAGCCGAACAACACAAACAGTACAAGACCGAGCTAGTGACTGGAGTGGCAGAACCTTAACATATACATGTTTTATGTAAAACATTTAAACATTAAGTTTTAGTTGTCAGTACATTGTTTGACAGGGCTCACAAAATCCTGGGCTATTGTTTTTTTCAGTAAGGGTACCAATATCTATCTACACCAAGCCTGGCTGGCTTTTTAGATAGCCTTCCTGGTATGGTGTAGATAGATTTGGGTTGACTGACTAAAAAAACAAAAGCCCAGAGACTTCGGGCTAATAGATTTTGCCCTGTGTGACTTGTTGATTCCATTTGTGATTGCTTTTTAACTAGTTACAGACATCACTAGTATCTCTCAGACATCGCTAGTCTCTCACTGTCATTACTAGTCTCTCACAGACATCATTAGTCTATCTCTCACAGTCGTCCCTAGTCTCTCACATACATCCCTAGTCTCTCAGAGACATCAGTAGTCTCTCACAGTCATTTGTCTCTCTCATCCCACATGGAAAGAACCTATATGACAATTTATGCGCATATGAAACCTATATGCAGTATATGCACATACAGGATAATATATACTCATATGTGTATATTTGCCACATATAGGCAAAATTGGGGTGCATATATGTGCATATTCAGGCCATATAGGTCTCCTGTATTGCTTTGTTGTGTGCTCCTGTGTGTTTCATGGATATTTTGTTCACTGTAAGTAATACTGTAAAACTTTTTTGTCCTATCATACCATGTTTCTACTGTACCTCCTGTAGTAAACAGTAAAGGAAAAGTTTTTTTACTGGAATGCTTTTGAACATTACTGTACATGTGGTCATACAGTTCCCACCAACAAATTTAGTGTCAAAACCGTAGATTGCATGTTTTGCATGCAAATACCTGTAAAACTGAAACATAAATGTCTTTGCGGTTTTTGTTATGTCAACAATAGCCTGAATTTTGAAAGCTGGTGTACTTTACTGCATGCACCTTGTGAAGTGAAAACAAGTGTTATTCTTTGACAGAATAATTTCATTTTTAGTCATATTTACAGTGCTTGGAAATGATAGTGTGTGCAGAGAAAGATGCATTCTGTTTTGAAATGAAGAGTGAGTATATATTTAACAAAATGTATTTTTGAGAAGAAAATGATCCATCAGGCCAATTGTGTTTTGTATAGTGCACTGTAAAAAATAAAAAGTTGAGTTAACTTAAAATTTAAAAGCAACTGGCTGCAAAGAAATTTTGAGTTTACTCAACATCAGTGGTTTAAGTGGTTTAATCCCTTGAAAACCAGACGGTTCCTTGTTATTGGCCTATAGTACTTAAAGTCTGGCAATATCAGAAATTATATTCAAAACTGACGGTTTGCACTACATGACTTTGTCTACAAAGCATAATCTACTTAAATACACTTAATTTTACTAACGTGAACACTCCACATTTCTTTTCAAACGTGCCAACGTATATTTCGCTATATTTCCTTCCAGTTTAAAAAGCGAATTGACATTAAACAGTCCTTCAAATGCTAAAGAACAGACCGAGCTTGTCAGAAATTATCTTCACATGACGTAAATTACTTTTTTGGGAGCATAATATAACATTTTACTTTAGATTTGCATGATTTTAAGGTTCATTTTGACACTAAATGTAAAACAAAGCTTACCTGAATCAAGCGATGGCAGCTGCTGCTGATGAGAAGACACCTCGGTCAAAATGCACATGAAGACAGACTGAGCGTATGCAAAGGCAGGAAGTAAACGCTCCAGTGAACAACTCAAAATTTAAAGTCTCATCAACTTAAGTATTTAGTTTCATTGAATAAACCAGTTCTAAAGATTCCGTTAAATTGTTTTTAAAATAAAACTCAACACTTTGCTTTTAAATATGTCCACCCAGCTTACAATTTTGAATTGAGTTAACAATTTGTAAGTTGGATTTTTTACAGTGTAGGTGTGAAACTGTGTTAAGAGTTTAGAGCGATTGAAAAAAAACTGTAAATTACCAAAGTTTGCCGAAACAAAATATCCATATATATTTAATTAAATATATAAAACCATAACATAATCTAAGGCGTCAGGGTGGCACAGTGGATAGCACGATCGTCTCACAGCAAGAAGGCTGCTTGTTTGAGTCTAGGCTCAAGCATGTTCAGGTGGGTTTCCTCCGGGTGCTTCAGTTTCCCCCACTGTCCAAAGACGTGGTATAGGTCAATTAAATAAGCTAAATTGGCCGTAGTGTATGAATGAGAGTGTGTAGGTGTTTCCCAGTGCTGGGTTGCGGCTGGAAGGTCATCCGCTGCACAAAACATGTGCTGGTTAAGTTGGCGGTTCATTCTGCTGATTAATAAATGGACTAAGCCGAAAAGAAAATGAATGAATGAACAATCTAATGGTTAATGCAATTAAAAACTTTACAAGCCATAACATATTAACTGTTAAAATCAGCACATTTTGAAGCCATCAAGTGTGTCCATTAGGATTTATTGGATTTTACATGCCACTAACAGAAGGCAAAATTGACCTATTAAAAGATCCACAGGACCAATACAGTTTCCATTTAAACCAGTATAATTTCCATCGTGAATATTGACCATATGACTAAACCTTACAAAACTTTTATTTTTCTTTTGTATTTTTTTACAGTAGGGAAATAGCACCTAGTTGTATAAAAGAACAACGAGAAAGTGACTAAACTGGGTGATAAAATCCCCAAATAGGCAACAATTTTCTCTCTTTCTCTCTGCTGGTTCTGTCATTACCGTAAACACAGTAATACGCGCACACATCGCCTCGGGCTTTCCGTGTAACGTTTTTTCAGTCAGTGCAGCAGCTGTTTTGACCGCAGTGAAGAGCTACAACAACAATAATGTTTTCTTCCCCCTTTCGTTTGGTAGCCTATTCTTATTGTGCTGTGGGCTAATCCGACCACTTCTCCCACTATAGGCTATGTGTTTTTAAAGCATCTCCTGCACATTCCGCCAGTACTGCAGCAGCAGCTGATTCAAAGCAGACAGCGCACAGATAACACGAAGACTCCTGGGGAAAACATGCACTGGCATAGGTTGAAGAAGTCATGACGCGTGTTTTTTTCTGTAATGAAACCGAATAAATGAGTTGCGGTTTCTCTGGAAGAGGGATGGGATTAGGATACAGGGAACTCCGCCGACACTCCTCCGCCCGGGACGGAATGTGTTGAGGGATGGAGCAGTTCATGAGACCCCGAGTGAAGGACACTGGAGAACACACTAGTACTGAAATGTGTTGCGTTTGGTCGGAAAACAGGGACATATCCTGCTTGGGACGAGCTGTTCTGCCTACATGTGATTCTGTGGAGATTTCTGAGGCATATGGAGTACAAACACTGAACTGTGAGAAGATGTCTGCATGTTTAGGATGACTTATTAATGCGTTAGGTTAACATATATTGAAATACTTTGAAGGGGAAATCAGTTTAATTTGAATCTATGCAATTTTCTGCTCTTCTATTAACTATTTTATATATTTGCATTACTATATAGGGCAAACTTTCTTTTATCTATGCATAAATCATAATTGTATTCTGGCATGCAAACAGTCAAATGTCTTTACTATCTACAGCTATTGCAGAAATGCACAGGCCAAGTGACAGACTTGGTAATTGAGTCTGTCAACTATCTGTCAGGCTTGTCTTTAGATTTACAAACAAAGCAACATTTTTCTAGCTCACTTTCAATCCAAACAAAAGCTCTAATAAGCTGATTAAGGGTTGATTTTTTGGAATTAAAGCTCTTTTACTCTTTGGCAATTGAACAGACAGCATGGGAAACATACTTTATTGTTGCCGTAAAGTGTCAGAATATATTACCACCAAGGGAGTTGCAGATCAGACTGAGGAGCATTCTGCACTGCTATCCCACGAAAATAGTGATGGCGAAAGTGTTTCTCCTTCAAGGACCTCAGCTGACCTGCTGGACTCTCCAGTTCTGGACCAAGATCATCTTTTGTTTCCTGACATTGTGCTCAGCAGCAACCTTCACATCAGAGGAGACTCAACTGAGCCTGTGGAGCTCTTATTGGCAACAAGCGGGCAAGATGCCATCAGAGACGATGGATTTGATGAAAGCAATCTACGAAATGGAGGAGAAAGAAATAGAGGGCTGGTTGGGTCGCCAAGCACAAACATTACAGGCACAAATCAATTACGCTCCATAGAGGATGAATGGCCTCTTCTGTCATCCCTCTACCAAGCACCTGCTGCTCCAAACCGAATATGCACCCATGGATTAGAAGCAGACACTTGTAAACCTGTCTTTGCTCATGGGACAGACGTTTCTTTGGTGTTTGCTGCATCTTCGGTTGATGCCTCAAAATGTGACTTTGACATCAGTCAGAGGGAAGATGGCTGGACACAAACAGAGCAGGACAATGAATTCCAAAACCAAAAGGAGCAATTACACACCGAAAAGAAACAGGACAAAAAGAAGCTAAATGAAAGTGGTTCAAATGGTGCAGCACAAGCACATCTAGATGCGATAAAGACGCAACCTGCGTATGGCATTCCAGTCGAATGGCCTTTGCTTCAAAAGACGCAAAGGGAAGCACAAACCTTGGAACTCACAGCACAACCTGATTTTAAAAAAGATGCACAGACTTCTGAGATACTAGAGATGCAAATTATTAAACGCGAACATGCTACTGAGGAGAAAACATCTCCTGTAGAGCAACCAGACATTGCTGACATGATCTTTGGGCTGAAGGAGCAAGAGTTTGGGCAGATGAAGCAAAGCCCTTCACAGACAGACCAGGGTTTCGTTTGGAAGAAGAAGGAAATAGAACAGACGCAGTGGGATTTGGAAGTGCTAAAGCAAAGCTCAGGGTTATCACTGCGGCAATCTGAGCAGACAACCCTCGCTGTGACCCAGGTAGAAGAAAAGGAGGATCAGACTGAGCGCTTCACACTTTTTGTTGTTGATAAACTGTTCCTGGCCACTCCGAACTTCACAGGTGGGTATTAAGCTGCACAATATATAATATACATACAGTGTTGAAACTGATATATAGAATATTAGATTTTTTAAAATAGCTATAGGGTATGTTTTATATAGATTAGAGATGTGCCGATATGGAAATTGTTGGCAAATAGGGTAATCGATAACCGCTTGGATCCTGATAACCAATATACGTCTTGTTACAATTTCTATTAGACACGGGCCGGTATAGGATTCTGACGGTATGATAACCTTGGATAAAATATCGCTTGTTATCGGTTATTGTTATCATAATATCGGTTTCAAGGTATTGTGATCACTGCTCTAAAATATATTCTTTAAAAATGTCTGGGTAAAAAACAATAACTGTTTTCTCATTGAACACAGTATATTTTATTTTGAGAAACAATTAAAATATTTCGGAGCAGTAAACATGTCAGGCTGATTAATTCAAATGAATCATTGACTTCTTCGTTTGTTTCAAAAAACACAGATTTCTTTACAATTTAAAACAGCATCTTTATATATCTTTTCTATTGGAGGTACTGTTGTCCAAAAAAAAAAAAAAAAAAAACTAAATAAAAAATCTTACACATACCTTAGGGAACGGTTTAGCAGAAAATTTAGACTTTTTCAAATAGCGGTGTACCTGGAAAACAGTTATCGCGCATGCCTAATTTCTACTAAGCTTGATTTGATTTGGTTGATTGGTCACTTTACAATAAGGTTCATTAGTTAATGTTTGTTAATGCATTTACTAACATGAACAAACAATAACAAGAACTAACATGAACAATACATTCACTACAGTATTTGTTCATGTTAGTTAACGTTAGTTAACCAGATACCAGCCTGATCTCACGAGAAAACGTAAGTATTTTACGTTTTGGCAGCTTAGTGGCTAGTTCGTATGAGTTCAGTCGTACGAAAATGTACGATTTAAAAAAGGAGGCGTGGCACCCAACCCCACCCCTAAACACAACCATCAGCGGTTGATGAGCAAATCGTACTGAATTGTACGAATTAGATCGTACAAATTCATACGAATTAGCCACTAAATAATAAGTTACGAATTGCCGTGAGATAGCATTGAAAATACAGCTCTTCATTGTTAGTTCACGTTAACTCACGGTGCATTAACTAATGTTAACAAGCATGGACTTGGATGTGAATAATGCATTAGTAAATGTTCAATTATGATTAATAAATACTGTACAAGTGTTGTTTATGATTAGTTCATGTTAGTAAATGCATTAACTAATAAAGCTTATTGTAAAGTGTTACCGATTTATTTATTTCAAATATAAAAATCATACACAAAACATGGTCGAAATGGAGCAGAATGAAGCACAAGCTTATTATTTTCCCCACCCCATTACCACACAAATCATTTGTCTATTTCTTTAACTTAAATTTTATTTTACTTCTCTCTTCTTTTCACATGAGGCATATGAGCTTTACATGAGATATATTTTATCCTTTTGGCATCTGTATGTGTGATTTCGTTTCTACAGTTACATTTTATAACATAGACCCAAAAATACATAGTATTGCAAAAAGCCATTAACTGAAGATTCATCATACCTTTCTCATTTTATTCTTTTTCAATTACCTCTATTCATCATCATTATATGCCTTTAATTATATATATTTATACAACTTTTTAAAACGATTAATATCTTACCATTGTTTGAGGATCTGTTCCAGACTATTCCATAATTTCACACCACATACAGACATACACAAGTTTTTAAAAGTTGTCCTTGTTTTCAACCTCCTAAAATGTTGGTCTTCTCCCAGATCATATCCCCCTTGTCTTTCTTTAAAACACTTTTGTATGCATTTCGGAAGTACAGTAATTTATTCCTAGCTTTAAACATAAATGCTGCTGTTTTAAATTTAACCAAATCATTAATTTTTTGTCATTTCAATTTAAAAAATAAAGCATGTGTATGCTCAAATCAGTTAAATTGCTTTTTTCTGCATTGTGCATAAGGATCATGAGTTAGATGTATATGTATTTGCCCAAATTTCAACACAATATCTCATAGATGGCAACATACTGTAAGTGTGTTATATAATGCATACATTGATTTATTGTCCAGAATAAATCTTGCTTTATACACTATTGCTACAGTTGTTACTAGTATTGATATCACATTATTTATTTGCAGTGTCTGACTAATTAAAAAAGAAAAGATCATAGGGATACAGAAAGACAGCTCATTTTATTTAACTGGATAAATTAAATCGTCTAAATTTTCATTTAGTTTTGTCTATAATCTGTCATGTCATGTGAAGGCACCAATCAAAACGCTTATGGCAAACATTCGTTCATTCATTCATTCATTTTCTTGTCAGCTTAGTCCCTTTATTAATTCGGGGTCGCCATTAATAAAGCGGAATGATCCGCCAATTTATCTAGCATTTGTTTTACGCAGCGGATGCCCTTCCAGCCGCAACCCATCTCTGGGAAACATCCATACATTCTCATTCACACACATACACTACGGACAATTTAGCTTACCCAATTCACCTATACCACATATCTTTGGACTGTGGGGGAAACCAGAGCACCCGAAGGAAACCCCACGCAAACTCGGGGAGAACATGCAAACTCCACACAGAAATGCCAACTGACCCAGCCAAGGCTCGAACCAGCAACCTTCTTGCTGTGAGGCGACAGCACTACCTACTGCGCCACTGTGTCGCCCATTTACTGTATTACATATTTTTTAATTTCCAAAGCTTCCAAGAATCCAAAAAGGTCCACCTATTGATAAATAATGTTATGGCAGCTGTTAAGATATCATAATGATCTTATGATCATAACATATGATTAAATTGTCTTCTGTTACAGTTATGAAATAGTTTGGCAACAAGCCGGAAATGTACATGGTCCAGTGGCATGACCACATTGAAATGGTCTATACACAGGAATGAATGACAACACTCACTGACACTGAATCTGTCTAATCTGTTTGATTTCACTGACATTTGATATTAGATTACACTATTTAGATTTTCACCGACAGCCCAAATTTAGCCTTTGTTTATCCAAGATGTTTGTTTAGATGCACATTAGACGCAAAGGTGCTTGGTGAGTTTGTTGGCTTGTACTTGCAGTGTACCCTAAGAGCAGTTCACACCTCATAGACAAATGCCAACAAACAAACAGGAATTACTGTAATGTTCATACTGGTCCAACTATTGCCACTCACAAAAGTTAAATAATTCACTAAAAGATCTTTCTCAGGGCTGAACAGACATTAACGTGAAGCCTATCTGGTCCCTAGTCAGATTTAAATGTGAGTCTGTTGTCATTTATTGGAAAATAATTTCACATTGCTCAGACATTAAACAATCCAACAAACACATGTTTGTTTGGGAAAAAAACTAAATCCAACAAACTCCAAGTTACTTGGAGTTACTGTTGTCGTTCGTCAGTGCGGTGTGAATAAGCACTTATAGTCAACAAAATGTGCAAAAAGTACCATCAAAATAAAGTGATAACAAGGTTTATTTTCTTATCATCCAATGCTCACATAAGATCAATCATTATTAACACTAATAAATGTAAACATTGCTAATCCACTTGTGATTTATATTATTTCCAAATTTAAAATACAAGCATCCAGCCCGGACACCCTGACCAGTGGCCATGTGCTAGACGGCCCAGCAGATGGGACAGCAGAGCAGGTTTCTGCCGTTGCAGACATTGACCCATCTGAGGATGCAGGATTCACGGTCAAGATCCAGGCTCCTGGAACAGAACCAACAGACTTCCAGGTAAAACCCAAGCTTGTCATTCAGAAAAGCATTTCAGACATTTAACCCTGGGATGCAGAGTATTAAATTAACACTTCCAACTCGTTTTGCTCCATTAAATTTTACCCTCATATGTGTCTGTATGTCTGAATTGGGCTCAAGGTATCACCTTTAGCTACGGTGCAGGAAATTAAGCAAGTGTTGATGGACCAGGAGGAGACCAGTCGGCGTACCTGCTTTTCCCTGCAGCTGAATGGAGTCACTCTCGACAACTTTACCCATCTTAGATCCATACCAGATCTTCAGGAGGGCTCCGTTCTGAGTGTTGTTGAAGGTAAGACCCTAAAACCTGCCCAAATAAGGGCCAGTTTACTAGATGAAGTTCAGCATGTAAAAAACGTCCTATATTCGTCCCCTCTGGCAGTCTGCATGTCTCAGGTCCAGTTGTTGGGTGATGTAGAAATTGCCAGAAGTAGGCAGATCATTGTGTAGAGGTTTTGAACATATTGTTACAAGATACAACATAAAATTGATCTTTTTAATTTTTAAAATTTATACTTATTAAAAACTCTCCACGCTGGAGTACATGCATTGATCTCATCGACGTGACGCAGCCTCAAAAATTCGTTTCAAACCAGAAGAACGAATTTGCTCGAAATAACGCAAAAGCAACCAATTTTCGCTTTTTAGTCAATTATATGTGTCCTAATAGTGTTTATAGCAGCGTGGGACACATATATGACTGTCAACAGCTCAAAAAATGTGTTTTGGTGTTTTATGGCCCTTTAAGGAAGGGGGTGAGCTGGTCAATCGGTGCTTTTGAGAACACTATTGGTTGGGTTTAGGGAAAGGGGACAGTGGGGGAGCGATCGGTTAGTCAGTCAGTAAATCAGTCAGTTGACATCGGCCTCTGGTGGGTTTACGTGGGAACAGCAGGTGCCAATGGCACTCTGGAGAGAAATTTGAGATCTGAAAAAGCGTATACATCGGCCTCTGGAGGATTCACAAAAACAAAAACTGCAAAAAAAACTGCTCTAGGATGTATTTTGCTCTCCAGAAATGTATATTGGGGTATGTAATTAGAATGAGCCTGGGTTGATGAAAGGCAGAATATATTACTTTACAAACTGTATTGTAAATAAATCATATAAACAATTTCAGATTAGTCAATAATATTACTGAAATTACTTTAAAAACTGGATAAATTGACACACATTTACACAACTAAATAAATAGACTCAATGATGGGTGCAGATGTGCAGATTCCGTGTGGGCCTCGCCCTGGATTCCATTGTTTTGTTTTGGGGTTTTTTTACACAGGCCTGCTGTATGTTTGGTGAGTATTTTATAAAGGATACATTGAGGTTTATGCTCAGACAAATTGTAGGTTTTTATAAAATATTTTTTAAGCTTAAACAAAAAGCACTGGGAGCATTTGTTTTGTGAGTTTTGTTAGAATTAGTGGTGTCTTTATTTTAAATGTTTTGAGCCTCTCAAAATTCTAATCTTCATTCCAAAAATGAACATTTCCTCCTCATTTACTCAGTCAAATGGTTCTAAAGTTTTATAAAATTCTGCTGAACACAAAGCAAGATATTCTGAACAATGTCGTAATAAAGCAGCCATTGACATCCATAGTAGGAACAAAAACACTATGAACGTCAATAGCTGTTTTGGGAAATCCATTGGTTAATGAAAACACTGTAGTTTCACAATAGTTTTTCATTGACATCAGAACATTTTGGAAATATTTTGGTCAGATCTGTGATTGAAAACAGGCTACTGAAAATTATGAATAATAATGAAAGCTTAATTACTATGCATGCATATGCAGCCGGCAGCTAGCTCTCTGCAACTCTCACATGGTTGCCCACTGAAGCTAAGCAGGGCTGCGTCTGGTCAGTACCTAGATGGGAGACCACATGGGAAAGCTTGGTTGCTGCCGGAAGTGGTGTTAGTGAGGCCAAGAGGGGGCACTGAACCTGCGATCTGTGTAGGTCCTAACGCCCCAGTATAGTGAAGGGCACTCTATACTGCTTAGGGAGCGCCGTCTTTCGGATGAGATGTTAAAACGAGGTCCTGACTCTCTGTGGTCATTAAAAATCCCAGGATGTTCTTTAAAAAAGAGCAGGGGTTTAACATTTAACATTGCCATCCTGGCCCACTGGCCTCTGTCCATCAAGGCCTCCTAACATCCCCATACCATATTTGGCTTCATCACTCTGTCTCCTCTCTACCAATCAGCTGGTGTATGGTGTGCAGTCTGGCGCAATATGGCTGCTGTCGCGTCATCCAGGTGGATGCTGCACACTGGTGGTGGATGTGGAGACCCCCCCTCCCTCCACCCCATTGTGTAAAGCGCTTTGAGTGTAAATTTAAGGAATTATTATTATTATTATCTGTAGAAATAACTGTGTCCACACTTCGCTCTGTATCTTCAGTAAATCCTAACAGCAAGTTTTTGCCAATAGTTTTTACTGATGCAAGCTTTTAGTGAGTCGGAACTTAAATCACAAGAAGACATCAGGCCATACATCAGTTATAAACAATCTGAGCCATAACCCAACTGAACGAACTGACTGATTTGTGTTCTCACTCTCCTTTGAAAATGACCAAGAGCCATACAGCATTCGAGAAGTGCGTATGCATTTGAGCCACATCAGAGAGCTTTTAAAGAGCCTGGACCTCACGGATGGCTATAACGGGGTGGAGGGCAGCTCACCGTCCTTTCTCAGCTGCGTCACAGAGGAAATTATGGAAGGTAAGATACATTAATGGTAAGATACTTTAATGTCTGTCGTCTTCTTTTTTATGTTTATTCTGTGTTGTCACTTGTCACTTTATGTACACTGAAAGCTTCTGTAGCCAAAGCAAATTCCTTGTGTGTGTAAAGCACACTTGGCAATAAAAACTGATTCTGATTCTGATACAAGAACTTTGGATAAAATAAAATATGCAGTTGATTGTGAGAACTAAATGAAGCAAAAATTGGTTCTGGCATGTAAGTACCTGTATGTCTTATGTAGGATTTTCTTTTATGCCAAAAAAACATTAGGGTGTTAAGTAAAGACATTTGTAAATTCTCAAATGTAAATATTTCAACACTTTTTTATTTGTAATATGCATCGCAAAGAACTTTATTTATGACAAGACCTCAGATTCTAGATATTTATGTAGTTGTATATTGGCCAAATATAATATTTCCAAAATTGATCCTTATGGTCCTAGGTCACAAATATGAAATCAAAAATCGATTACAAAAACACATCCATATTGTAAGTCTCTACAATGGAGATCAAAATAAGCATTTAACCGAAATTTTGTGCACTGTTCACTGATGATGGGGCGCCACGGTGGCGTAGTGAGTAGCACGTTCGCCTCACAGCAAGAAGGTCGCTGGTTCGAGCCGCGGCTGGGTCAGTTGGCATTTCTGTGTGGAGTTTGCATGTTCTCCCCGTGGTTGTGTGGGTTTCCTCCGGGTGCTCCGGTTTCCCCCACAAGTCCAAAGACATGTAGTATAGGTGAATTGGGTAAGGCTAAATTGTCCGTAGTGTATGAGTGTGACTGAGTGTGTATGGATGTTTCCCAGAGATGGGTTGCAGCTGGAAGTGCATCCGCTGCGTAAAACAAAATGCTGGATAAGTTGGCGGTTCATTCCGCTGTGGTGACCCTGGATTAATAAAGGGACTAAGCCGAAAATAAAATAAACGAATGAATAAATGTTTACTGATGTATACTCTGAATGTCTTCTCTGTTTGAAACAAAGCACAGGCGAATCCGTGAAATATATCAACAACGTGACCGAGCATGACTCGCATAAAGACCACAGCCCCCTTGTGAATGTGTGCACTATACTGACACTGAGGAGAAGAAACTGTCCCTGTTGTTTGGTTATAGGCATATGGTCTGCTTTGAGGATGTGTTTTGGTATTTTTATGGATGATTCAGGACCACTGCTGTCTATAAGGGTTAAGAGAGCATTCAGATTTAATCTAAAATATCCTAATTTGTGTCCCGAAAATTAACAAAGGTCTCAAGAGTTTGGAAGACATGAAGGTGAGTAATTAATAACATAACTTTAATTTTTGCGTGATACCCAGAGAGCAGCAAACCTAAGCGAAGAGGTGATGGCATAAAGCAGGTCGGCTGCTGTCCTCCGGATCACCTTCTGCCAGGCTGTAAGGAGCCTCTTCTGGTGCCCCTTCAACCTCATTCCGCTTTTGGCAAGGTAAGAAATTGAGGAACTGTGAGAAAATCATGTCAGACTGCTAGTCATTTTATTTTTATCTTTATTGGGTTTTAGCTTTACGCTCAGATAATGCAGAAGTAAAAACAACAAAAAGATTCCCATATTTTAGTATGCACCTGTTCATGTTTTAGCAGTCGTCAGAGTGCTTGAAGGTTTTGGCCTCGAGTAGCTGGAATCCTCCGCCTGGAAACAGAAAGATGCACGGAGACCTGATGTATCTGAACGTGGTCACTATGGAGGACAGACACTTCAGTATAACAGCATCCATCCGTGGTTTCTACATCAATCAGTGAGTTATCAAGTACAGTTGTCCTCCAGTGCAAACTCAAATGTATAGATTTCTTTTAGGTTATTTAAATGGCACTATTTAAACTTATATTATTAGAAATGGTCGAGAGCTCTGCTGATACGTGCCTTCATCTTACATTGCCAGACCAGAAGTCTAAGAAATGTATTTTTAAACCTCTGTTTAACACAGATCTACAACGTACAGCTTTAATCCAAAACCAGCCGATCCGAGTTTCCTCAGTCACGCTCTGTTGGATCTCCTGACTCAGATCAGTCCAGTCTTCAAGAAGAATTTCAGTGCCTTGCTGAAAAGGAGGTATTTCAGTACAAAGTTAAATGAATGCAAGGAAATTGTGTTTAGGTATAATTTTTTTCAACAAGATTTTATGATAAAAAAAAAAACGAAACTGAGGAAACTCGGATCTATTTTTTATTATTATTATTTTTTTTT
>CAIGQQ010025544.1:2683140-2696284 GCA_903798035.1 Danio albolineatus | reverse complement strand
TAATAATAATAATAATAATAATAATAATAATAATAATAATAATAATAGTAATAGATCTAAAAATCATATAAAAGTCAAATTAAAACCTACCCTAAAAAATATTTTTTTTAAAAAACTCAGGGATTCTGCATTGTGTTTATCAGAGGGCAAAGAGTTCCACAATTTAGGTGCCAATGAAGAGAATGCCCGGTCTCCCATTGATTTTAGCCACGTTGACTGAGCAGTTAAAAGACCAGCATTAAACGAGTGTAAAGCACATCTAGGAGTGTATGGGATTAAAAACTCAGATAAATGTTGTGGTGCTAGACCATTCAAGTCCTTGTACGAAAGCATGAGGATTTAGAAAACTTACAGGAAGAAAACTTACAGGAAGAAAGAATATAATTAAAAACATATTTAAAAATAAATGGTAATAATGATAAGATTGCACTGCAAAAAATGTTTTTCTTACCTAGAGGTTTTATCTTGTTTCTAGTCCAAATATACAAATTCTTAAATCAAGAAGCATTTTCCAGAAAAGCAAAACTTATTGTCTTGATTTAATAAATGATATGGCCAATAGTATTTTATTATTATAATAAAATAATCTTCCAATGGGGCAAGAAAAAGAATCTTGTGTTAAATCGAAAAACAACGTTATTTTTCTAACCCCATTGGCAGATTATTTCGCTTACTTTAAGGAAAAACTCACTCAATTTGGGCACTTTATTTCCCTAAACAAGACCATGATTTTACTTGTCTAAAAATGCTTCTTGATTTAAGAGTTTGTTGATATTTAAACTAGAAACAAGACAAAATCTCTAGGTGAGAAAAGCATTTATGATTGTTTGGATTGATTGATTTATTCATTCATTCATTCATTGACGGATTGGGCACTTATGTTTTTTCTTAAAATGTAATGTAGAGTCTGCAGTAAGTTGTCTGTTCTCTTTAGAGGGTCAACCCACCCCTTTGAAAGGATTGCGACCCCGTTCCAGGTGTTCAGCTGGACGGCTCCTGCTCTGGATCATACGCTGGACTGTGTCCGAGCGGAGGATGTCAGCTCTTTCCGCCTGGGTTACGAAGAGCACCTGCCTGTACAGGTAAACGTGTTGAACGTCAGAACACCAGCCAGTTACACAAGCTGTATTTTATTAATTTCTCTGTGTTGAATAAAGGCCCGGGACTGGAACGAAGAACTTCAGACCGCAAGGGAGCTTCCAAGAAAAGACGCAACAGACCGCCTCATAAGGGATCGAGCCATTTTCAAGGTATCTTTACCACATGATGTGTTTAATTTCAAAAAAAGTATTTCTACAAATAAATAAGTAATAATGGATAAAAGCATCTGCTAAATGCAAAAACCTCATATAAACATAGAGCG
This sequence comes from Danio albolineatus, assembly GCA_903798035.1. Classification (NCBI taxonomy): domain Eukaryota; kingdom Metazoa; phylum Chordata; class Actinopteri; order Cypriniformes; family Danionidae; genus Danio; species Danio albolineatus. The sequence goes on along the minus strand of CAIGQQ010025544.1, from coordinate 2,694,921 downwards.
TTCCAACCCATTCCATGGCCGAACCCATGGGAAAGGAGCGTGATGCACACCTTGAATAGCATCAAATAGCACCGCTCTTTTCTCATGGCTCTCTCCCCTTTATGATCTTAAGATTTTAATAATTAATTCAATCTATTCAATCAAAAGTGCTGATTTATTTAAAAACAAAGCAATTGACAGTTTTATGAATGGATAAGCGGATAATTTGTTTTATAAATTTAAATAAATAAATGGATAATATTTATTTAGATGGCGCCACGGTGGCGTAGTGAGTAGCACGTTCGCCTCACACCAAGAAGGTCGCTGGTTTGAGCCCCGGCTGGGTCAGTTGCCATTTCTGTGTGGAGTTTGCATTTTCTCCCTGTGGTTGTGTGGGTTTCTTCCGAGTGCTCCGGTTTCCCCCACAAGTCCAAAGACATGTGGTATAGGTGAATTGGCTAGACAAATTGTCTGTAGTGTATGAGTGTGAATGAGTGTGTATGGATGTTTCCCAGAGATGGGTTGCAGCTGGAAGGGCATCCGCTGCATAAAACATATGCTGGATAAGTTGGCGGATCATTCTGCTGTGGCGACCCCGGATTAATAAAGGAACTAAGCCGAAAATAAAATGAATTTATTTATTTATTTATTTAGAATAAAACAATGCAGTGTTGCTCTGAAACAGGACTTAATTGTTGTCACGTCCAGCAGCAATCTAGCAATTGTAGATTGCTGGAGAAGTCCAAATCCCATCATGCACTAGTTCCATTTATCTCCCTGATTGCACACACAGCTGAAAGCTCATCAGGACTATAAATACACCTCACATTCATTCTAGCGTTTCCTTGCCTTGTCCTTTCGTGATTTTTGATCTTTACTTTGATTTTGCCGCCTGTCCCGATCATTAGCTTGCTTTGCTGACTACACTTTTGGATTACCCTCATGTTACTGTTTGCTCCTGTTTAACCATTGCCTGCCTGACTAAGCTATTAATAAACTGCGTTTGGACCCTCAACCCCATTGCACCTCGACTCACGTTACAAATCTCTTATATATATATAAAAACAAAAACCCATAGAGGGATATTTTTGCTTAAAAAACTCTATATATAATAATTTATATAATTACAATTGTTACAAATATTAAATATAAATATATGGTATCATTAATACATTTTAATGGCATTTTGTTTGTGCAAGCTGACAACGTCAGCTTGCACATCATTAAAACCTGATTATGATATTATTACAGACAGTAAATATTTCACACACAACTCAACAGAAAAAGCTTAAGAAACAAAACCCTGAACCCTAACTTTGAGTTGTGAAAAACCTAAATTGTAACATAAGGACCATTTAACCATTTGGTAATACTTTATTTTGATGGTCCATTTGAGGATCAATTGAGGATTAATACAGACATTTAACTGACTCAAAGAAACTTTGCAAGTACATGTCAACTTACACTAACCCTACCCCTAATCCCAACCCCAACCCCAACCTAACAGTCTACTTATAATCTAATGAGAATTAGTTGCAATGTAACTTAAATTCAACAAACAAACCATCAAAATAAAATGTGACCTTTAGTTTAATGAGAAACTTGAATCTAAAAACTAGATGAGTAACAATCCCCTTTTACCACCCTTCTCAGGCTAACAGTGATTTTGTGAGCGCTGCCACTCGAGGAGCGATGGCAGTGGTGGACGGAAACGTGATGCCCATCAACCCCAGTGAAGAACCGCGACAGCAGATGTTCGTCTGGAACAACATTTTCTTCAGTCTGGGCTTCGATGTGCGGGACCAGTACAGAGAGCTGGGAGGAGAAGCTGCGGCTCACGCGGCTCCTGTCCTGGACCTGAACGGTGTGAAGGCGTATTGGGCCGTGGATCAGGAAGATCTCTATCTGATCTGCACTGCAGTGATTGATTACCGTGGGTATCGCGTTACTGCCCAAACTATCATGCCAGGAATCCTTGAGCGGGACCAGGAACAAAGTGTCGTGTATGGCTCTATTGACTTCGGCAAGACCGTCTTGTCTGATGACAGGTAAAGTCCCATTTAGACTACACAATTTTCTTTTCAGCTATGCCAGTCACTGTGTAAAATTAGGTGATTTTGTCTAGATATAATGTTGACATGTCGTAGGTGCCGAATATGCCAGACAGACACGTTGCTTTGGAATCAATCATTGCGTGAAATCTACAATGCGATGAAAGATTTCACTGAATGCTATCTGAATGCAAACAGTGGATTGGTAGGTTCATTCTGTAGCAGCATGAGACACTTTTGGAGCTGCAGGAGTGGTTTTCCAGTAATGGCTGTAAACAAAACATATCTGCCCTCAAAAACACTAATGATACTGAAAATTAAAATAACAACCAAACATTCAGAGGACAGTCAGTTATCTTTGAAGATAAATTACCTGAATGAACATAATGAGTGATTGGTTAGTTTACATCAGGGGTCACCAACATGGTCGCTCTTTCATCACGTGAAAGACAGAAGCCAATCATATGCCTTTAGAGCCTGAAAAAGATTTGATCTGTTCCCCATGTTGACCTGGGTATCCTCCGGGTGCTCCTGTTTCCCCCACAGTCCAAAGACATGCGCTATAGGTGAATTGAATAAAACTTAATTGTGAAAGAATATATATAGGTGTTTCCCTATACTGGGTTGCGGCTGTAATGGTATCTGCAGAGTAAAACATATGCTGGAATAGTTGGCAGTTCCGATGTGGTGACCTCTGAAATAGAGAATAAGCCAAAGGAAAATGAATCTTGTTCAATTTTAATAAATCAGTGCTTGCCAAACACAACTTACTTCTTTTTTACTTTTTTACCTCGTGGGTAAAAAACTAAGAGCACTATTGAGCTTCAGGCATCCCGAGTTCGAGTGCTGGCTCAAAGACCAATCCAGATTCAACTTCACTTCTGGTCTAAATACTGTCCTAGTAAACACAAAGAAATACTTTAACAAAAAATGTATTTATTTCATGTAGTATTATTTATGTTCTCTGATAAGTAGTATTATGTATATATGTATGTATTATGTATATTGCCGGCAGCTAGCTCTCTGCAACTCTCACATGGATGCCCACTGAAGTTAAGCAGGGCTGCGCCTAGTCAGTACCTGGATGGGAGACCACACGGGAAAGCTGGGTTGCTGCCGGAAGTGGTGTTAGTGAGGCCAGCAGGGGGCGCACAACCTGCGGTCTGTGTGGGTCCTAATGCCCCAGTATAGTGACGGGGAGTCTATACTGCTCAGTGAGCGCTGTCTTTCGGATGAGATGTTCTGTCTCCTCTCCACCAATCAGCTGGTGTGTGGTGTGCGGTCTGGCGCAAAATGGCTGCCGTCGCGTCATCCAGGTGGATGCTGCACACTGGTGGTGGATGAGGAGATCCCCCCCATTGTGTATAAAGCGCTTTGAGTGCCCAGAAAAGTGCTATATAAATGTAAGGAATTATTATTATTATTATATAGTATTATGTAGCATGAGTTTTATGTAAGGAAGTAAAATTCATTTCTATAGCACCTTTCAGAGTCGCAAAGTACTTTACAACAAACTTGTATCATGAGGACTAAAAAACAAAGCACATTTAACAGGTAAATGAATAAACAGTGATAAAACATGCAACATAAAAACAATTTAGACATAAACAAGTTTAAACAGGGGCGTCATGGTGTCGCAGTGGGTAGCACGATCGCCTCACAGCAAAAAGGTTGCTGGTTCGAGCCTCGGCCGGGTCAGTTGGCATTTCTGTGTGGAGTTTGCATGTTCTCCTCTTGTTTGCGTGGGTTTCCGGGTGCTCCAGTTTCGTGCACAAGTCCAAAGACATGTGGTACAGGTGAATTGAGTAAGCTAAATTGTCTGTAGTGAATGAGTGTGTATGGATGTTTCCCAGTTATGGGTTGCAGCTGGAAGGGCATCCGTTGCGTAAAACATATGCTGGATAAGTTGCCGGTTCATTCTGCTGTGGCGACCCCAGATTAATAAAGGCACTAAGCCGAAAATAAAATGAATGAATGACAATATAGAGTCAAGATAGCAAATGTATCTGGAATAATATCATTATCATTATCTATTTCGTACATTTCATTCTGTGTGCAGGTATCTGGAGCTGCTTGACAAACCCAGTAAGAAGCTGAGGATGCAGCGCCACCAAGTGCTGAACAAAGACGACACTACAGTAGAGTTATTCTCCTCGGTAGAGCACAAGGGCATTGTGGGTAATGATGGTCGGCACTACATTCTGGATCTGCTTTTCACTTTCCCACCCGACCTCAACTTCCTGCATGTTGAAGGAGAGCATTTAAATCCCGTGTGTCAGCAACTGGGCTTCCCAAGGCTTCATCCTCATCGGCTGGTTTGTCTGAGACAAGAGCTCATTGACGCCTTTGCAGAGCACAGGTAAATAATCACCATTGCTGTGATTAATATACAGATGAATCCCACAACACATGGCACATCAGTTCTCATGGTGACCCGAGTTCAATTCCCACCTCGAGGTCCTATGTCGATCCTTTTATAGTCGAAAATGTTATAGCATTTTAATTGTGATTACTGTCACTTCAGGTCATTTTAATACATCCTTGATAAATAGTAGTTATTAGATTAAAATAAAAACAACTTACTTTTTTAATGGTGCTATATTATGGTTTCCACAAAACATGTAAGAACAAAACTGATACACTGATAATCATAAATTAAATCATCATATTAGTAGGTCATTATCACTCTAAAGTGCTTATGAGACGTCAGAATTTAAAAAAAAAAAGTTTGAGATGATTGAGATTTAAAGATGCAGTATGTAAGTTTGACACCCAGTGGTTTTACTAGGTATTGCACTCCTGGATCAAAACAAACTAAAGCGCAGGTTGCCAGATTAAGGACAGGAGCCGTGAACCGTGTTCTGAATAAAAGCATCAGCACCTGATAGAAGGAATATTTTCCGTATTTAAAAGAGTTTTTGTTCTAACCAACAGCTCGAATCGAAATATTAGAAAAGACTTCTATTTCAGCAGGTGAACAACAGAAAACTGACAATAATCACCTCAGGTACACCTCATGTGCATTATTCAGTGTTAAATGCAATGTAATTTTGAATGCCATTTTACATGACATTTATTGCCATATACTGAAAGCAGCAGCATATAGTTCACCTAAAATAAAAAAATTGTAATTTAATTAATTGTAAAAAAAAAAAGGTTGATATTGAACTTTAGAACTGAACACATTAGTGATTCAGCATGTACATTTATTAATGTTAAAAAGGGTTCATATGTGTTAAATAGATTATAAACCTTAAAATTTCATGAGTGAGTGCAAATGCTGTGCTTCTGAAAGGCTGTTTTTAAATTTCTGTCGAGTTTCGTCGGGTGCAAACAGCCAAATTGCTTATCACTGCGTATCTCGTCAGGAAGCGTGTTGTTAGGACATGCACTTACAATGTAACCTGCTCACCTAATGTTTACATTTGTAATCGTTAAATAATTTGCTAATTAATAACCTCTTGTGGAACTGAATCTGACTCATTTCGTAGTCTGCTACTGTCCACCAGAGATCGTATTTCGGTCACGGACACATGCTTTGAGAGCCTTTCTGAATGAATGAATGAATGAATGAATGAAATAGATGGTTTTCCACCAAGGCAAGCCGGGATGCTGAAATATAATTGGCAAAACTGGCATTGGGCAGAATATCTGACTTCAGCATTGTTTTTCAGATGAACAAGTATGTTCACTTGGCATGTTTCTTAAATATCTGCAAACATGTTATTGTATTTTTATGCTTTAGAAGAGTCAAAAACTTACATAAAGCACCTTTAACCACATAGTTGTTGTATTAATTAGACCTTAGGCTGTAAGAATTTAATGTTGGTCAAGCACTTTTTATAAATAAAATGCAAATAAAAGCAGACAAATAAAAGTCAACCCTGTCATGGGCAAACTCAAGGTAATATAAGTATATTTTCTTTGCAGTGGGATTATAAAATGTATATTTTCAGAAAGGTAATGTGTCCCTTTGCCAACCCAACTTTTTAGATTATGGAAAAAATCTATTTATATTAATGAAATAATGAACAAAACATTTACTTCCTAATAAAATATGCAATTGTTGCACATTCTTTTCAAAATAAACCCGAGATCTAAAATATTTTGTCAAACTTTCAAACAATATTAACTTGTCCTCATTGGGTAATTAAGAAATCACTCAAAATGTTTTTGCTGGGTTTATAAATAATTTGTTTATTTTCACAAAAGTTGGACATGACGGTGGAAAACAAGATGATGTTGTGGACATTGGCATGTATTTTTGTTTCAAACAGTCAATGAGCTCCATTATATGGACTTATCCTTAATATAGACTGAGACAGATATTGTCAAAAGGTTTGTATTATCCACTCATGTATGGTGTAGCATGTGTGTATAAGTGTTGTAACAAAAACATTAACTAGTTAACAATAAAATATTAAATAATTAAATAAATAAATTAATTAATTAAGTGTCAATAACAATGCATATGTCCACCCTGTGAAAGAAAGGATTTGTGACAGGCTAGACAATGATGGAGAACATTTTTGGCTAAAGATAGCATTTATTCAACACATGTTGTACCTGCAGCTGGTAAAGTGTTTCCCTATTCAAGCTTTTTGTACACAGTTTAAAAGCTATATATATATATTTTTTTTATATATTAATTCTTATTTTACTATGACAGGGTGGACATGTTAAGCTTGACAACAATCAGTTGTAAACACAATATGAGGGAAAAAAAGGCTAAATGGGCATGGTGATGCCAATGAGTACATCAGAGGGTTTGTTAAAGGGGCATTTACCACATCATGACAAGGTGGACAGCAATCTCAAAAATACATGAAAAAAGATTAATAATATTATGAAAATAAAATAAAAGTTCTCAAAATGACTTATTAAATAACTTGTTAAAGACAATGAGAATATTTAAAAATCGTTTTAATTTGATCTAATTTACCTACTTTTTAGACTCACTGAAGTTGGCTGAGCAGTGTGTGGGACATGGCAAAATCACATCGATTCAATAAAAGAAGATGGCAAAAATTGACAAAATCATATTTCAAAACATTTTTAATTCTACCTGCATGTGTGTAAAGGTTTAACCAATCATATTAAAACATCAGAACTTCATTATTTCGCATTCTGTTTATATAGGACTGATTCCATCTTGTGGGACATCAAATGCACTTTATAGTGATGCTGACCCTAGTGCGATTTCTGAAGGATCACTTTGAATCACAAGAATAAATGACATTTTTAGACTTTTAATTATTTAAAAAATTATTTTAATTAATTCAATTAATAAATTATATTTAATTTATTTAATAAAAAGTATATATTTACATAGAAAGCCGTTATTATAAATGTAAACAATCAAGCTGCTTTAGTTGCATTTTTAATCACATGAATAAAATTTGGTCTAGTAAAACTTTTCATCACAGAGATCTAATGGTACATAAAATACCTTACTCTTACTGTATATATGACACCAGATACCAGATGTTTATGAAGACCGTCTCCCAAAGTTCTGATTGTGACAAGAGAATCTCCAAATCTGATGGCACATCTGTGATCAAGAGTGATTCATCCACTGCACCACAGCTCCTCTTAAATACTGCCAGCGTACCAGAGCAGAATCCAGAGCAGCCGCACCAAAACAGCAACATCCACGAGGGCTCTTCAACAAAGCAAATCTTCTCCTCCCTCAGGAATACTTTCGATGTCCAATTCAACCCCAACATCTTCTGTCCAGGTGTGTTGTTAAGAGACTTCTCAGTTGTTATTATAGATATGTACATGGCTAAATGTGACCATGGACCACATAACCTGCCGATATATGGGTCAAAAATATGGATGTTACATTTATGCCTAAAATCATTAGAATATTTAGGAAAGGTCATCTTCCATCAAAATATTTGTACGTTTTCTACTGTGAATATATCAAAACTCAATGTTTGATTAGTAATATGCATTACAAAGCACTTAAGCATTGGGGTCGCCAAAGCGAAATGACCCCCCAACTTACCCAGCATATGTTTTACACAAAGCATGGTCTTCCATCTGCAACCCAGTACTGGGAAACATTCATACACCCTCATTCACGCACATACACTACAACATTTAGCTCATTTAATTCACCTATGTATAGCGCATGTCTTTGGACTGTGGGGAAAACCGGAGCACCCACACAACTCCTCACAGAAATGCCTACTGGCCCAGCCAGGACTTGAACTAGCGACTTTCTTGCTGTGAGGCAACAGTGCTAACCACTGAACCACTGTAAAATAAATATATAAACACTTATGACTGATTTGTGGCCCAGGGTCGCAAATAGAAGGATTACTAATATGTTTGATTTTATGAGTCACAATTTTTTTGTGCACCTGTTAATTTTTTCAGCCTAAATTAATAAAGAAATCTGAATTGTTTTAATAAAGTTTTCTCAAAAACTTTTTTTGCCTTGTACTGAATCATTAATCTAATCTTCAGCAGCACTTACATACAACAGCCTTCAGTTTTTTTTTCCTATCTATATTCTGAAGGGCTTTATACAGAGACATGCCTGAAAATATACAATTTATTCTTCATTTTCATTTTCTTGTCGGCTTGGTCCCTTTATTAATCCAGGGTCGCCACAGCGGAATGAACCACCAACTAATCCAGCATGTTTTTTATGCAGCGGATGCCCTTCCAGCTGCAACCCATCTCTGGGAAACATCCATACACACTCATTAGCACTCATACACTACGGACAATTTAGCCTACCCAATTCACCTATACCACATGTCTTTGGACTTGTGGGAGAAACCGGAGCATCTGGAGGAAACCCACGCAACCACAGGGAGAACATGCAAACTCCACACAGAAATGCCAACTGACCCAGCCGGGGCTCGAACCAGCGACCTTCTTGCTGTGAGGCGACCGTGCTACCCACTACGCCACCGTGGCGCCCACAATTTATTCTACAGATTATAATTATTTTGCCTGTATTTTCTGGTCAAAATAGATTCCCCAAATCCCCTCTGTAAAAACCTTTTATTTTAATATGTCAAATAAATCAATTAAATCAATAAATCAATCAAGTAGAAATAAATTAGTCAATCAAATCGATTTTGAACTTGACTTTTATGTTAGAAATGTACAGTTGAAGACAGAATTATTAGCCCCCCTGAATTATTAGCCCCCTGTTTATTTTTGCCCCTAATTTCTGTTTAACAGAGAGATTATACCAACACATTTGTAAAAATAATAGTTTTAATAACTCATCTCTAATAACTGATTCCTTTTATCTTTGCCATGATGACAGTAAATAATTTTTTACTAGATATTTTTCAGGACACTTCTATACATCTTAAAGTGACTTTTAAAGGCTTAACTTGGTTAATTAGGTTCACTAGAGTAATTAGGCAAGTTATTGTACAACAGTGGTTTGTTCTGTAGACTATTGAATAAAAAATTGCTTAAAGGGGCTAATAATTTTGACCTTAAAATGGTCTTTAAAAAAAATTAAAAACTGCTTTTATTCTAGCTGAAATAAAACAAATAAGACTTTCTCCAGAAGAAAAAATATTATCAGACATACTGTGAACATTTCCTTCCTTCCTAAACATCATTTGGAAAATATTTAAGAAAGAAAAAGAAAAATTCAAAGGGGGGCTAATAATTCTGACTTCAACTGTATGCAAATTAATGCACGGTTTATAAAAAATGCCTAATTTAAACAACATTTCAATTGTGGTCAATGCCTTTAACCCCATTCACCAACAGTGTTTTGCCTCAACAGGTGTGCGTTTCCCTAAGGAAAGTGCTGAGGAAATCCAGAAACAGAAACAGCAGTTAATAGATGCAGCGTGTTTCCTCATTTCCAATCAGATCCCTGCATTTGTAAGTATGGGAATTTCAGAGATGTGACAGATGATGATCTCCTGTTGTGCAGAATCATATCTTTCACTGTGTTTGTTAGATGAAGAGTTGTCTTGAGCACGCATCGATGCCCACAGACGGCGTGACGCTGACAGAGGCTCTGCATCAGCATGGCATCAACATCCGCTACCTGGGCACCGTGCTGGAATACATTGAGGAGATCCCACTGAAAGAAAGACTTGATCATGTCTATGTAAGTGTGTGCTTTGTTTTTCAAGCCTGAAGCCACACTGTAAAACCTCATCAGTTAAAATAACTCAAAACATTTAAGCAAACTCATTTATTAATATGGGAAACATCTATACACACTCATTCACACACATACACAACGGACAATTTAGTTTACCCAATCGACCTGTACCACATGTGTTTGGACTGTGGAGGAAACCAGAGCACCTGGAAGAAACCCATGCCAACATGGGGAGAACATGCAAACTCCACACAGAAATGCCAACTGACCCAGCCAACTGACCTTCTTGCTGTTAGGCGATCGTGCTACCCACTGCGCTACCATTGCACAATATATATATATATATTCCATGGTCTGTTGAAATTCTTGATTCTGATTGGCTGGAGGGTGTGCCAGTCAGTTTTGATCATAGAGTTCGAAATAAATGTGCTTCTCCCAAACGTTTATATTTACTATAGCAACTAGCATGAGCTGCGCATGACACCAATGAGGGCTGTTAATGGCGGACGGGAAATCTGCAAAATTAGAAAAATACTCATAAACTATGCCACAAAATTAAGTTTCAAAAGTTTTTTAAACGAGAATGTAGTTATTTTAAAGTCAAATCGACAGTTTGTGTGTACGGATAGCACGTCTTTAAAAATGTTGGAGGCCCCAGGCGGTCAGCGGCAGCTCCGCGAACGGGTCCTTCCAAGCGAAGCTTTATGTCGGTCAGACCATCTGTAACCCGGCACTGGATCTAATCTCTTGCATCTCTGTCGTTTAAACATGGTATACATAAGTGTATTTTTTTTTGGCAGATCGCAAAGTAAGTTTCATAATTTATGACCATAAATAATGTAATATTACACTGATCCTGCGTGTTTGTCAGATTGCTTTTGTTTTGAAAAAGATAAATAAAGCAGAATGTTACCTGATGTTTTTTCATTATGCAAAATGTACCTATATTTAACAGCAGATTTCTGAAATAGACTTTGGCTGCTTCAAAGACTCTAGAATACACTTGAAAATGCCTATTTTATTGATATGGTACCTTTTATAAGATTTAAACGTTTATTATGAAATGTAAATCGCGGATATTCTGCTATGCTGTAAGTAGCCCAGCTTTTTGTTAAGACAAAGTCAAGTCCTCCCTCGTCAGAGAAGCGCTAGAAAGTAGACAAAAGAAACGTGTGACAGAATGTGACTGGAAACACACTCCTGGTGTGACTGGGAATGTCTTATTTGTCCTCTTGTAATCGGACTAATGAAATCGCATCCTAATAATATTAGCAGGTATAAAGAGCTCGCACATGCTCTCTCTGTCTCTGTCTGCCTGCCTGTCAGCCTGTCACAGTTGATTCAGTGGAGGGACTAGAAAATGTAACATGTAAAAACTGACAAAAATTCGGACAAATGTTGCGCTGCAAAGAGAAAAACTATTTTAAACTTAGGCCTACCTTGGCAAATGACCATGGAATAAGCAGTATAATCAACAGCTTGCCGTGCGTTAAAGGATTTTAATGCACGACGTGGAGGCATAGGACCACACGACGCGCAGCGGTTGCCTCCACGAAGTGCATTAAAATCCTTTAACGCACGGCAAGCTGTTGACTATCCCTTATATTATAATATATATATATATATATATATATATATATATATATATAGAGA
>CAIGQQ010025544.1:2654811-2680067 GCA_903798035.1 Danio albolineatus | reverse complement strand
GTGTGTGTGTGTGTGTGTGTGTGTGTGTGTGTGTGTGTGTGTGTGTCCGCACTGTGCCTGTGTGTGCGTGAACTTTGTAACGACACTGCATGTGACTCATCGTTGCAACTCCACAACAAAACACATCAAACAATCATTGGTAAAGTTCTTACTGTAGTATTTCTCACAAACATTACGTGAGATCTGCTTCCTTTACGTCTGTCTGACGCAGCTGAGGATGGAGATTGAGGCATGCTGACAGGCACGTGGGAATGGTGGGTGGGGAGGACTAGCCTTAAAGGCCCAGTACACAAAAACAGCAACAAGCTGTTTAGAGCTAAAATACACAAACTACACAAAGTTATAATAATTAATCTGATGGGTGTTTTGAGCTGTAACTTTACAGACAAATTCTGTTGACACAAAAGACTTATATTAAATATAGATAAAAGGGGTAAAACATGTGCCCTTTAAGTTACAGGACATCTGCATGTCAACTAATTTTCATTAGATTATAAGTAGACTGTTAGGTTGGGGTTAGTGTAAGTTGACATGTACTTGCAAAGTTTCTTTTAGTTAGTTAAATGACTGTTTAGCAGCTGTATCAACAGATATTAAGCAGACAGTCTACTAATACTCGAATGGACCATCAAAATAAAGTGTTACAGTGGTTTGTTCTGTAGGTAATCATGGGGAAAAAATGTAAAGGGGCTGATAATAGCTTACCTTAAAAATGCATTTTAAAATGCTTTATTTACATCGAAAATAAATGAGAAAAGACATTCTCCAGCATGGCCTTCACAGTCGCATACCCATCACCATACCCTGATGCGGACCCTAGCGTGCACCTTTAAAAAAATGTAACTACATGTCACGATGACGCAGAGCACAACATCTATGATCGGTCGGTTTCGTACAGGTGGCGAGTGTGACGTGTAACATGTAGTTTAGTTTTTTGAAAGGTAGGTTTTATGGGGGGTGGGGGTATGGGGATAGGGGTTCACCTTTATTTGTATTGGACAGTAGAGACTTTACAGACAGGAAAGTGTGGGGAGCAGAGATAGGGAAATGATGGGCAAAGGACATCGAATCGGGAATTGAACTTACTTTAAGTTGATACTATGCACTAACCACTAGGCTATTGGCACAGACAGAGGTGGGCTTTTTTGAGAGACCTAGTGTGTTCACTCAAAAGTATAAATTGGCCTTAACAATACATAAATTTGGGTTGTTAGCATTCCACAGCCAATCGCCGGTCTTGTTAAAAAAATTTTTATCTTATAATGGGGAAAGAAATTAAAAATATTGACCAAAAAATGTAATTCTTACATTTTTGGTCTGAAAAGTCCATTCAGGAAAAACTTGATAGCGGCAACATTTATGTAAACTGGTCACATGCTCAATTTGTCCGATCGCTTATTGTACCAAAATGATGCATATTTGGATGTTAACCCTAGGTTTAGGATTGTATTATGTGAACGAAGATAACCCAGGTTTAAGTTTACAAGGGGTTTAGGATGACTGAAGTAATCAAGTTAAAGGCATAGTTCATTCAAAAATTCAGTAATATTGAAATCCAGTAGCCATAGACAGATAGACGCCACTAGTTGACACTAACCATTAACACTATAGAATTAAATTGTTACTGGTTTCCAACTTTCTTTGAAATATCTTCTTTTATGTTCAACAGAAAAATTAAACTCTAGCAGGTTTAGAGGGATGAGTGAATGATGGGAGAAAGCACTGATTTCATTTCCGTCTTGCAGTGTTAGTGTGGAGGAGGCTGTGGACAAATGCAGACTGCAGAGGATCACCCTGCTCAGAGAGACTGCCATCAAAACTGGCATTCAGGTAAATCAGACTGCATCGTTTAAAGACAGCGTTCACAATTTCAATTTGCAGGTAATTTTCTCACCCTCAGACCATTGAAGGAGTAGCTGACTTTTATTCTTCGGAAGAACAATAAACAGGGTGTCTGTGGGGTCTTAAATAGACTTAAAATGTATTCAATTTCAAAAACAAAGACTTAGAAAGTCTAATTATAGTGTATGGCTCATAATCAATGGTGGAAAGATTACAGAAAAAACATACTTAAGTAAAAGTACCATTACTTGCCTGAAAATGGAGTGCGAGTAGAGCAAAAGTATCTGTTGTAAATGTTACTCAAAGTACTCAAGAGTAGTGAGTATTACACTGTAAAAAGCTGAGGCATTTGCATGTAATTTGTGGATGTGTGTAAACTTAATATTCTGTAGTGCATTTAGTTATTGCCCAGCAGACACACAACGTTATAAGATGTTAATATTAGGTTAGATTTCGGTTGTGATGTCAGGTGACCAGAATTTAATATCTAGCCAGCATCTTAGGACAACACTATTTTGATGCCCAATAACGATGTCAAATGACGATGATATTTTAGCTCATTAGATATTGATTTTAACTTGTGTTAGAAAGTGACCAAAATCCAACGTCGAGCCAACATCTTAAATTAACATTATATTGATGTCAAATAATGACGTTTATTCATCGGGTATGGCAACCGAAGTCCAACGTCTGACAGACATCATAGGGGTAACGTCCACACAGCTTTAAGCTGTAACATCATTAGACATTTCATTTCATTTCATTTTATTTAATTTAATGCCATGTGAGCAACCAAGGCTATTTTCATGGCATAAACATTTCAATAATAGATATACAATTAAAAATCAACAACCAAATGAATACATAAATTAAATAAGATTTTTTGTGTTAATACATGATAAAAATTCTAAAATCTTTTCAGGTGTCACTTTGTTAAAAATGTCCTTAAGAGAGTTCATTTCATAAAAAAGTCTTCTGGAGTCATTAAAAACAGGACAGTCCAGTAAAATGTGTTTTATAGATAGCGGAATTGTGCAGTACAAACACTGCGTAGGGTTTTCACCTTGGAGCAAATAACCATGTGTTAGTCTTGTGTGTCCAATACGACATCTAGTAAAAACCACTTGATCAAATCTTGTCTTAAAATGTCTTAAAATTCTGTGTGAGATTTCAGGTTGGATTTCATACAATTTATTATTTTCCAATGTAATCCACTCTTCTTGCCACTTGTTTAAAATGTAAACATTTATTAAAGGTCTCATCTCTGATGGAGGAATTTGGCATTTGATCACCGCTTGCTTTAAAGCATCTTTGGCAGCTGCGTCAGCTCGCTCATTTCCTAAAAGTCTGACATGTCCTGGAATCCAGCAAAAAACATCATTAGACATTCATATTTGTTTGATTTTTAGGTTGGACATAAGACATTGACGTCGGGTTCTGAGGTCAACCTGATTTTCATTTACAAACAAAATACAACACCCCCACAACGTTGGGGTACAACGTCAACATGTTTAAGGCCATTTCAGTCATCATACAGTAAACATCCGTCATCTTCTCATCAGTGACATGCATCTTAACAGTCTCGGGTCAATGTGTGTAAAGATTTTGGGCATCTTCTTGGACACTTTTTAAGCTTCCAAACAGTTTGTTGCATTTATAAAGCGACCATGTCTTGAGGTAGTTCATTATGAGGCGATTTACCTTCTATGTGCTATCTGATTGGACAGGAATCACAGGACTGATTTTTAGAATCTCCACAGACAAGAAAAAATAAAGTAGTGACTGCAGGTAGAAGGAAAATAGTGGACTGAAAGTACCAATACTGCACTAAAAATGTACTCAAGGAAGAGTAAAATTACATATCTTTAAAACTACTTAGTAAAGTACAATTTCTGAAGGAAAACTACTCAATTACTGAGGATTTGTAATTAGTTACTTTACACCACTGCTCATAATATAACTGAAATATGGTTTTGTTGGTCATATTAAATCATATTTTACAGCTCTCAATTCCATTTATCAATGTAAAGAAAGCTACCCAATCAGTACAACCAAAATCTATCTCAAAAAATCATTAAACAAGTCAAATTAATTAACTAATATGGTTTATATTACCAATATGGTTTAATTGTGTTCCTTATATCCTTATAATAATGTTTGTTTAAAATTTCTCCATGTATTTATAGCTACCTGTTGAGGACACTGACATGGACAGACTGTTGTGCTTAAATTTAGTTTATCATAGTTTTTAAAACTTAAAAAAGGCTATGCTGAAAAAATATATGTATATATAACCCGAGTTTGCTGTTTTGACACATTTAAAATATGTGGCTGAAAAATTACTAAATTTAAATTATTGTTGGGCAAGTAAATATCTTTTCCATTGGCCCAACAAATCCTTAGCATTTTGTCCTGTATAAATCTGACATTTCATTCGTAATGGTCTTTAAAAAGTCTTAAATTTGACTTGTTGAAATCTGCACAAACCCTGAATAAAGAGCATTTTTTTTACCTCAAAATGCGGTTCTTGTCGATGGAAATTTGAGAGTAAAAAAAAATGTACACAGGCAGAACAAATGAATACAAATGAATCCCAGTTTCAGCTATAAATATGTTTACTGAAGATTTTTGTTAGCAGTTTCTTTGTTTATCGCTCACTGTGGATCTCTCTTTCTTTTTTAAGATTCTTTTAAGAGAGTATCAGTTCGATTCTGGACAGAAAGTTGTTTTCACTGAAGAGGACATCCTTAACATTTTTCCTGTGGTGAAGCACATCAATCCGAGGGCCGGTGATGCCCTTTATCTCCTGCACTGTGGCCAGTCGAAAGTCCAGCAAGGTGAATATAGTTTGAACAATTTTTAGAGGATAATATACACATTATACAAATTATCAGTGTTATAAACATAATCAACATGAAAAAAATATATGTATGTGAAGGCTGCCTGAAAGACGGCTGTGAGTTAATCGGCCAGGCTCTGGCTCTCTTCACTAATGTCTATGGGGCTCTGCATCAGGATGTCTGTGTGTGTTTGCGGCTGCTGGGACGAATACACTACATCCTCGGAGAATACGCTGAGGTATCACATGTTCTTCAATCTCAGATGTCTGAAATTCAAATAAAAATGACAAAAAGCGACTGTCTGAAATAATGAATTGTGTGTTTTATGCTGTCAGGCGCTCAGTCACCAGCAGAGGGCAGTGCTGATCAGTGAGAGGGTCCTGGGAATTGAGCATCCCAGCACTGTACAGGAATACGTAAGTCTGTTGAAATAAATACAAATATAGTTGCGCTACAAATAATCCATACAGAGAAAACTGAGAAAGAGGTGCATTTGACTTTGCATTATGTCTTATCCGTTACGAAAATGACATTGGTAACTTTTGCTCAGTGTTGGGTGTAGTTTATATAGTAACTACAGTAATAAATTACTTTACTATTGAAATAGTAATGTAAGCGAATTTATTTTTATGTAATTTAATGAGTTACCTTTAATATACGTGTAAAATTACTTATCATAAAGTTACTCTTACATTTTACTCTTGCAAATGCAAAAACATAACACATACTTTCGCATTACTTTGCCTTAAAAAGTAACCAAGTAGCACATTTAGTTACTTTTTAAAAAGTGATTTAAGTATGTAATATATTATCTTTTCCCCAACACTAAGTTTAAAATATTGGGACAATTTTTAAAGTGATCATTTTTTAGTAAAGGCAAAAGGCCCTGTTTGATAAATTTAAAAAAAAAAGTTAAATTTTTTCTTGTCTACGCATTAAGATTTATAGGAATTTTCGTAGTATTGAGTCAAGTAATTAAATTCCTGATAGTAACTAAATTGCTTTTCAGACATGGCAATTAGAAATGTAGCTTAAATAATCTAATGGTGAAATTAGTAATTTTTTTTTTTTTTATGTAACTTTTATGTAACATTACTCTTGCCCCCGGTTTCACAAACAAGGTTTAAGGCTAGTCATGGATTAAATTGAATGTTTGATCTTAAAATAACTTGCAGTGAGATGTATTTTTTTCTTTTCTATTTTTATAAATGTGGTTTAAATAGTCTAATTTAACTAAGGTCTAGTGCTGGCTTAAGCTAAGCCCTGTTTGTGAAACTGGGCCTTGGTGTTTTAGCAGAACATTAATGACATTACTAGCCTATCTGTGTCCAAAACCCTTTGGAGTTCACCTTTATGTTCTCCTGATTTTTTTTTCCCTTTGTTTTCCTTATAGTACAGAAATATTCGATATATAGTTTGTGTTAGACGAGGCAAAAATGATCAAGGATTTATGTTCAGCTTTATTTTAACACACTAAAAATATTGGGTTTCACTCAATCTATCTGTTGGGACAACATGAAGGAATTAAAGGTGCAGTAGGTGATCTGCCACAATGCTAACCTGTTAGCATAAACCTCTGAAACACAGTCCCTCCCCTGCCGTCCAAAGCCATTCCTCCTGAAAACACAACGTGCGTACCTTAAAGATGACAGCAGAACCCTCTCTCATGTGTTGAGCTGAAGCTATGAAGTAGCATGGTAAACAATATAAGGAGTGCGTCACAGGTCGTCATTTTAAAATGAGCCAATGTGAATATAAAACTTCAGCTCAGTAAAGCAGACTAGGCGGAACAGCGCTATTTACTGATGTTTTGTTGTTAAACTAAATAAGATCTACATTATCAATGCTTTAAAAATTCCCTTGTGAAACTGAAAATAGTCACATCAATCTATCGCCGGAAGATTTCAGTGGCTGAACAACACTTCTGTGCATATAACCCATTCGTAACAAAACAATCTACATAAGCTTTGCATTTCCTGTCTATAAGATATACTTTAGCCATGGTGTCGTCTTTCCTCCAGTGTGCAAAAGTAACTCCAATATTGATTCGGGGTTTTAAAGAATTTTGATTCAGTATGTTTTTACCACTCTCTCTCATGAACGCGCAGCACATGTATGCACAAATGGTGAATCTGCGTAAAAAAACAGGTGTGCAATAGCTCAAACCTGCATTTGTTAACAGACAGTTTGAGCTACTTATCAGAATTATTGGAGATATCAGCCCGACACTATTTAATTTTAATTGAACATTTTTTGGTTTTATGGCTTACCCAGAATATAAAAATACATATAAGAGCACATTTAGATCATTTACTTTAATCAGTACTATTGGACTGTGAAGAGACTTTCGACCAGCACAACAACAAATGTTTCTGAAGACAATCACCTACTGCACCTTTAAGTTTTACAGATCTAAGTGGATTGAGCATGAATAAGTTGTCAGGAAAACAAGTTTCAGCTCATTTTAAATAAATATAGTTTGAATAAAGAATTTTTGAGTGTAGTAATTTGAGCGTTTGCACAATAGACATTATTAAGAATACTTAAAAATACTTCAAATCAAAATAACTCAGGGCAGGAGTAACATAATACATAATAACCTAAATAATAACTTAAATACAGACAGAACTAAACAGGATAACGATGCACAGCTGAAATCAATAGACGAATCAAGAAAGCAAAGGAACATGGGATTTTGAGTTCACAGTTAACAAATGCCATATGCAGTGCCCCAGTGCAGTGTCCCACCTGAGCTCTGCAGCCTATGTGTTGTGACAATTGGTTGTCTGCTGAAAGTAATTTGCTAAATGTAATTCAATTACTTTTAATAATTGATGTCTGAATTGTAAAGAGAGTAGTGGCACGTTATTGTACCCACTTTTTAAAATACTCCACTGATTGTTTATAGTGATTAAAGTGATAGTTTTAGCCATAGTTACTCCCATAATTCATTCAAAGCATCAAGAGTTGTAAGAAAAAGATGGACTAAAATGAGACAAGCAAAGTTTTTTCTTCTTTGTGTAGAGGCTCCTGGGTCTGTATTGTTTTGCTGCCGGTCAGTCAGTGACGGCTCTGCGGTTGCTGTACCGCGCGAGATACCTGATGCTGCTGGTGTGTGGAGAAGACCACCCTGAGATGGCTTTACTGGACGTGAGTTGTAATGATTAAAATGTGATGATAATGAATACAAAGCACATGAAAACCAGCTAGTAAAGATAGTTCCACTTCCAGCACTGTGTATTAAGCAGCATATTTTAATGCAGAAAAACTGAAATGTTCTTTTAAAACACACTCCAGTTTTTTTTCTTCATTTTTTCTATCAGTCAATATCGGTTGGTAGGGAAGACCACACTGCTATTTTGATCACAAGACATTTAAAAAGACGCAGCAGGCACAGGATGTCAACATGACGTCAGATTAACTTTGCACCCCTACGTCATGGGGACATTGCATTTTGTGGGGAAATGAACATCAGATAGACTTCAGAACCAATGTCAGGTATCAGTGATTTTGGTCACTTTCCAACGCAACCTAAAAACAACCAAATATCAACATGTAATGATGTTACAGCTCTACATTGTTTGGACGTTACCATCATGATGTCAATCAGACTTCATTCAGATTTTGGTTGAATACAGTGCATCCGCAATGTATTCATAGCGCTTCACTTTTTCCACATTTTTTATGTTACAGTCTTATTTCAAAATGGATTAAGTTCATTTATTTCCTCAACGTTCTACACACAATACCCCATAATGACAATGTGAAAAAAGTTTTTGAAATTGTTGCAAATTTATTTAAAAATCACATGTAGAAAAGTATTCACAGCCTTTGCTCAATACTTGTTGATGCACCTTTGGCAGCGATTAGAGCCTCAAGTCTTTTTGAGTATGATGCCACAAGCTTGACACACCTGTCTTTGGGAATTTTTGCTCATTCCTCTTTACAGTACTTCTTAAGCTTGGTTGGATCGGAAGTGATGGTGTACAGCCATTTACAAATCTCTCTAGAGATGTTCAATAGGATTTAGGTCTGGGCTGTGCTTGGGCCACTCAAGGACATTCATCGAACTTCAAGTTGTGAAGCCACTCCATTGATATTTTGGCGGTGTCCTTTGGGTTATTGTCCTGCTGGAAGATGAACCGTTGCCCCAGTCTGAGGTCAAGAGCACTCTGAAGCAGGTTTTCATTCAGGATGTCTTCGTACATTGCTGCATTCACATTCCCCTCTATCCTGACTATTCTTCAAGTTCGTGCTGCTGAAAAACATCCCCACAGCATGATGCTGCCACCACCATACTTCACTGTAGGGATGGTATTAGCCTGGTGATGAGTGGTGCCTGGTTTTCACCAATCGTAACGCCTGGCATTCACTCCAAAGAGTTTAATTTTAGCCTCATCAGACCAGAGAATTTTGTTTCTTATGGTCTGAGAGTCCTCCAGACGGGCTGCTCTGTGCCCTTTACTAAGAAGTGCCTTCCGTCTGGCCACTCTACCATACAGGTCTGATTGGTGGATTGTTGCACAGATGGTTGTCCTTCTGTAAGGTCCACAGAAGAACGCTGGAGCTCAGACAGAGTGACCATCGGGTAATTGATCACCTCCTTGACTAAGGCCCTTCTCCCCTGATCACTCAGCTTAGATGGCCATTTTGAAATAAGGCTGTAACATAAAAAATGTGGAAAAAGTAAAGCGCTATGAATACTTTCCGGATGCACTGTAGCATTTGACATTAATATGACGTTGGTTTAAGATG
This sequence comes from Danio albolineatus, assembly GCA_903798035.1. Taxonomy (NCBI): domain Eukaryota; kingdom Metazoa; phylum Chordata; class Actinopteri; order Cypriniformes; family Danionidae; genus Danio; species Danio albolineatus. The sequence goes on along the minus strand of CAIGQQ010025544.1, from coordinate 2,670,630 downwards.
TTGGCTCCTCGTTGGATTTTGGTCACTTTCCAACACAACATTGAATTTTAGTCACCTGACATCACAACCTAATTCTAATCTAGTATTAACATGTTATGACGCTGTGTGTCTGCAGGGGAGTTTTGTGAGCGCACATTGTTATTACTTAGGTGAACAATTATTCTGTGCAAGTTAATCCAGTGAATAACACTAAAGTGTTCATAATCAAAATCTGACCTTCTGCGTTTTCATTTGCAGTGGTGGTCCTCTTGTCTTTTAATGTCAGTTTGATGGCTTCAGCCACAATATTCTTAATCCTCTTTCTGTTAATTTACTATGTGGGAACGATATGCTAAAATATCGACGTCCCTACTCAATATTTACTTTTATTTGCAAGTACATAAACATGCTGAAATAAAAGTCTCAGCTACTTAAGTACAGTTCATGTAGACTTTAAATTACTTTAAACTGACTTTAAAAAGTAAGTTACAATCATGATTAAGTCCTGATTAACATAAAAACATGTTGTCATCATGAATTGATCATATATTTTTTACTGCATACAACAAATTGGATGAAAACGCATTAGACCTAAATATATTTATGTATGTATCTCCTGCACAGAGTAAGATAGGTCTTATGCTTCATAGCATGATGGCCTGTGATCTTGCCCTGAAGTTCCTGGAAAACGCCCTGTTGCTCACCTCCAAATATCAGGGACCCTCATCTCTCAAACTGGCTCAAAGGTAAAGAGTGAACAGAAGCACACACAGCACAGTCTCAGCACTGAGTATTAGTTCTGAATCGGAAGAAAATGTGAATAAACCATTCATCCTGTCCTTCTCTTCAGTCATCACCTATTGGCGAAGGTGTATGAAAGTAAAGGAGATTTCCGGGTCGCTCTGAAGCATGAAAAGGAACGTTATGGCATATACAAGAAGCAGGTGGGTCTCTGCCATTCCTAAAGAGGATCCACAGGTGTGTAGATTTTCATTAATGTTGGATTTAATACATTTAAGCCAAAAATTATTCAGACAAAAAAAAACTTCTTTTTTTTCATGCATAAATTTTGTCATTTTTAATAGTGGGTGCAGGACACTATAGTCCATTTATGTAAGTGAAGAAAGGTAAATAAAGTAACAGTGACATATTCTACCTCAAAATTCTTCAGCATAGCCTAAAACCAACAGAAGCTGAAGAAGAATGCTTTTGATTGTTAAACAACACTAAACGCTGATACACAGTGTTATTCTAATAACATTTGTTCGTTGAAACCAATAACTATTTCACAACATTATAACAGGTTGGTAAATATATTTTTTTTATTTAAATTCATTCATACATTCATTCATTCATTTTCTTTTCAGCTTAGTCACTTTATTAATCTTGGGTCGCCACAGTGGAATGAACCACCAACTTATCCAGCATATGTCCAGCGGATGCCCTTCCAACATCCATACACACTCATTCACACACATACACTACAGACAATTTAGCTCACCCAATTCACCTATACCCATGTCTTTGGACTTGTGGGGGAAACCGGAGCAAACCCTCACGACCACTGGGAGAACATGCAAACATGCCAACTGACCCAGCCGAGGCTCTAACCATTGGCCTTCTTGCTGTGAGGCGATCGTGTTACCCACTCTTTATTGAAATTTAAATTACTATTGGTATTTTATTATGTCCTTAAATTGGAACTGTGAAAAGGGTTTCTGCTAATAAAAACCTTTAAAACAGTTAGAATTACTGTTATTTATAATTACAGAGAAGTTGTCCTAAAATTATTTAGTCTCACTAACCAGATTTCCATCCTAACGTCAGTTTTTTCAAAGTTTTCAAACAAGAAAAATCATAAATGTGGTTTAACTGCATTTGTCAGAGCGACTAACTGTAGTATTGGTCACCTAGTAACCAACAGTAAACAAGGCAAGCATAATGCAGTCTTCGGTGTTATAGAATGCATTTCTCTCCCATTATTCACATTATTCCCTTTTTGTAAAACCAAAATCATTCCCTAACCACCTTAAGCAAGCATAAACACTTTTTTTTTTTTTTTTTGGAAATTTGTCATTTCAATCACTAGTTTCTCTTGCCTTACTTCAAAATACACATTTATGGAGACCCGAAAGGGACGTGGTGGTTGGAAAAAAAATTGGGTGGGAGAAAAAAAAAATGAGTGGGAGAAAAAAAATGGGTGGGAGGAAAATATATATTTTTAAGTTTGTGCTTTCTTACGCAAAAATGTTTTGTGTTCCCTCGCAAAGCTGTTTTTCCACAAACACTTCCTGTTCACTTCATACATGTCAACCAATGTCAACCTCATTTTTGCCGGGATTCTCCCGTATTCTATCCCGCTATCATTCTATCATTAAGTATTTTCCTATATTTCTCATGTATTTTTTAATCTTAAAACTCACTGAAATTAATATCAAATGTCTGCATTCATTTTCTTTCCATCAAAGCTGTGCGTCGGTCATCACCCCTCATATGCAACCTCTGAATCAGATATATATTTTCCTCCCACCCATTTATTTTTCTCCCACCCAATTTTTCCCCCACCACCACGTCCCTTCCGGGTCTCCGTACACATTAATACATGGTGTCATTCTTGGAAAATTGATACATCCCCAAATTGATACAAGTATAAGTATTGGCGAAATAATATTGGTCCCCGTACTACCATTTTAAAAAAATGGTTTTGATGTATCCATAGATAGTTGTGTAAATATTATCATACTAACATTAATCTGGGGTCGCCACAGCAGAATAACCACCAACTTATTCAGCATATGTTTTATGTAGCAGGTCCCCTTCCAGCTGCAACCCATCACTGGGAAACATTCATACACACTCATTCACACACATTCACTACGGATAATTTAGCTTATACAATTCACCTATTCTTTGGACTTGTGGGGGAAACTGGAGCACCTGGAGGAAACCCACACGAACACGGGGAGAACATGCAAACTCCACACAGAAATGCCAACTAATCCAGCCAAGGCTCGAACGAGTGACCTTCTTGCTGTAAAACGATTGTGCTACCCACTGCGCCACCGTGAGGCTTTTCATACTAACAATAATCTGAATTATTTTTGGCCAATTATGATCACATACATATTAGCTATCTCTTTAAATTATTTGACATTATCAAGATGAATTTGTCATGATAGTTTAACTTTAAGTTCTTATCATTTTTATACAATTTTCCCGTGAACAAACTGGTATAATGATGTGATGTAATGTTGAAGGTGTCTGCATAAATTTTGGTTGGACTGTAGGTGGGAGAAGAACACGAGAAAACCCAGGAGAGTTCAGAGTACCTGAAGCATCTCACACACCAGGCTGTGATTCTGCAGAAAACCATGAACTGGATCTACAAGACTGGATCTGACACCAACATCTCCCCGCTCAATGTTAGTACTGTGTGTCTCTCGGTTGATTGATGTGTTGTTGTGAAATGTTGATGAATTAATTACGCCGTGTCCTCATACAGCTGAACTCTCCCAGTCGGGTCTGGATTGTGGAGCAGCTCAATCTGGTCACTGGGATTGTCCTTATTCCTCTGAGGTGAGACAAATACCCTTTATCTGTCAGACCTGAAAGTGTATGGCTGCTACAAACTATTTTTTTTTTGATGATTGGTTGATTTAATGTTTGTTACAGCCATTACTGGACTAATCAATAGTCACTGAACTAAGAAATCAGTAGGGTTTGATAGAATATTTTTTAATAGTTTGCTGTTAGCTGTTAGTTAAAATATCATTTTATATTAATGTAGCCTTGCAGACGGGTATCTTATGATGGGGAGGAGCGCAGGAAAAAAGGCAGTATTTCCCTGTAACCTACCTGGCTTTCTTCTTGACATCAGCGGACTCTCGTTCCTTGCTGCATTTGTTTATTGTTGAAAGACGCAGGAGTATTTTATCCTGGTCAGCTTTTGTAGCATTTTTATACATTTTTGTTGAACATTTTTGGTGATTTTGAAGTTCTATTCTATTCTATTCACCTTTATTTGTATAGCGCTTTTACAATGTAGATTGTGTCAAAGCAGCTTCACATAGAAGGTTATAGTAAATTGAAAGTGTCAGTCCAGTTATAAGTTGAAGGCTACATCTTCGTCTGACAGTTTGTCGGCATGACAAGACCAACATTCCTCACACGATGACCATCTTCGTATGTTTTCCCTCCTCTGAATGCCTTGCCCGTTTGGTCTTCTCCCTTTGATGATTTTCTGTAGATGCCTTCCTCTTTCTCCCAACCTCAGCTGGAATGACCAGCTCCAATCTGTCATCGAAATCCATGAAGTTAGCTTGACTCTGAAGCTTTGATTCTCGGACTGACAGACAGCTGTTGATCAATAACGTAGCCTATGTGACTGACAGCTTGCCTACAGTATAGACAATTAAATGGTAAACGTTTTTTAGTTAGCCTATTGAATCCTCTTTTTAAAAGTATATATTTTTAGTTTTGATATTATCGTTAAATCAATGAGCAAACTCTGAGCACTTTGCTGGTGGTGAGTCTCTTCCCAGGCGATGCTGAGCTCGCGCAGCATCCTGAACATTCTATAACCGTTATATTGCACTTTGTAAAGAAACTGGTCTGGCGGATATAGTGTTTTGTGAAAAAATACATTTTGTAGTGGTCCTAAAATGTTTATTCTTAAATTTTATTAATGGCAGCAATTCACACATAAATAAGGGTACATCTGTACACTGATTTCCAATAATAAAATCCAAATGTCTAAAATTGTCGTTTATCACGTTTTGCAACCAAACTCTTCATATAAAGTGTACTAATGCAAACTAATGCACATCCAAGGTGGTGATGTGGCCAAATCAATTAAGTCGATATTTGTATAGCACCGTAAAACAACATAAATGTTGACTAAAGTGCTTCACAGACAGGTCAAACACACAATTAATTGGGAAAAAGAGCAGGACTCACGAGAATCAGATAATTTTCTAACAATTCAATGGACTTGGGTGCATTCTTCTGCTTATACCATGGTTTCCACACCTAAACACACTGTTCAGATGTTCAGTGTTTCAGACATTTGACAGGTTTTTGTTCTCAAAGTGTTACTGTGTGTGGTAATAGTATTTAAACATCTCATCAAAACCTTTTGTTAGGATTTGATTTGATTTTTTGTGTGTGCCTAGTTATTTTCAGATAAACACAATGCGATTGTTAAAATTAGCTGCACTCAAGTATGCAATTATACTTCAGACTGTCATAAATTATGTTCAGTTTCACTGTTGTTATTGGTTTCACAAAACCTTAATTTATTATGAAAGTTAAAAAAACTGTGGACGTATGAACATTGGGGTCTTCACCCATGACAGCATTTTTTGTATCTTTTGAAAGCTCTAACAGTTTTTGCTTAATTTGCTCTCCAATACAAGGGCTGCATCCAAAATTGCATATTCTCAAAGGCAATTACTTCATGATCACTTTAAAAATGTATGTCAATAGTAAAAATAATAAAAATATATCATTAGGCTCAACCCTGATTAGCTTCAGTGGGCAACCATTATCATTATTTAAATGATAAAGACTATACAGTGCATGTTATTCAATATCTGAACCTGAATACTGTTTGACTCCATAAACCACAAAGCACTGTTTATTTACCGGTAGCTTTTTATCGTTGCTCTATTGTATTTATCTATGCTTGTAATTTGTTTATTATAATTTATGCGTGATTCACTCCCCTACAAATTCATTTGAGTTAATATAAATGAATACACTATTTCTAAACAGAGCTATTCAAGCCATCTGATGAAATTGTATATGTATCACAATATATATAAATCACAGAAAAACTAAATATCACAATGTCAACCATATGAGAGCTGCAGAGTGACAGTTGCTGGGTATGCTCTGCATAGTATGTAGTGTAGTATGACTGTAATCTGGACGTACTGCATTCACTGTGTTGTTACTGTCATGTGACATACCAGTTTCTCAACTGTCGTTCCGAAATCCTCTCATATGGACTCATGCGATGGGAAAGTTTCCATTGTATGCACATTTCTTACAAAAATAGTAGGTCATCCAGGTGGTTTTTGCCAACTCTTCTCTGAGTACTGAGTACTTCTCTGAGTACTATGTAACAAAATATGTTGGGCAAATATATTTTGTTACACTGTTTTTTTTACCTACTTTATGCTAGCTAGGGAAGTACTATGTGTAATTCATGAGTACGATTTCTTTGTCAGGAGGGCCTGGTTACTGTACAGCACAGCATTTAGTGCAGTATCTGCAAATGTGATGTCAAAAATGTTTTAATAATTCAATTCAATTCAATTCACCTTTATTTGTATAGCGCTTTTACAATGTGGATTGTGTCAAAGCAGCTTCACATAGAAGGTTATAGTGAATTGAAAGTGTCAGTCCAGTTATTAGTGTTTGAGTTCAGTTCAGTGTTGTTTAATATTCACTACTTAGAGTTCAAGAGGAGTAATCCATCGGTGCGCAGCTATAGCTGCAGTCTAGTCGCCGGAGGCTGGAGAACTCGAAGCTCGTCTGTCCTTGGAGGGTCACAGGAATCCGTCTCTTGCTTGCTACTCCGCCAAGCAGCTGCTCAGGATACAGCAAGTCCAGGGTTAAGGAGCCTTGGGATCGTCTCGTCACGGGTCTTGGATCGCATCCGTGGCGCTGCAAAGTCTTTGGGGGCCTGGGGATGAGTATCCCCAGTTGGAATAGAGAACAAAGAGAATAATTAGCGTAGCTGCAGTTCATAGTGTATATAAAAGAGATGCGTGGAGCACATTCATGCATCATACAGCTAAGTGATGTATTGAGTGTATGCTTTACTAAAAAGATAGGTCTTTAATCTAGTTTTGAATTGAGAGAGTGAGTCTGAACCCCGGACATTATCAGGAAGGCTATTCCAGAGTTTAGGAGCCATAAATGAGAAGGCTTGACCCCCTTTATTTGATTTTGCTATTCTGGGTACTACTAGAAGCCCTGAGTTTTGAGATCTTAGAGAGCGGGTTGGATTGTAGCGAGACAGAAGGTTGGTTAGATAAACAGGAGCATGTACATGGGTTGTACAATGAAACTGAAACACCTGGTTTTAATAATAATAATAATTATAATAATTCCTTACATTTATGTAGCACTTTTCCAGACACTCAATGTGCTTTACACAATGGGAGGGATCTCTTCATCCACAATCAGTGTGCAGCATCTGCCTGAATGACGCGACGGCAGCTATATTGCGCCAGACCGCACACCACACATCAGCTGGTTGGTGGAGAGGAGACAGAGTGATTGAGCCAATTATGGTTTTAGACCATAATAATTCATTAGTATGGTGTAGGGCGTTCTTTTCCAATCAATACAGCATCAGTTCGTCTTGAAAATGAATGATACAAGTCTTGCACAGTGGCCAGAGGGATGCAAAAAAGTGACCAGGTCACTAGGTGATGCTGATGGAGGAAAACGTTTCCTAACTCGCATCTCCAAAACAATTCTCAAAGTTACTCAAGAATATTTAGTCTGGTGACTGTGCAGGCCATGAGAAAAGTTCAAGTTCACTTTCATGTTCTTTAAACCACTCTGTCACTATTTTTGCTGTGTGTATTGGTGCATCCTTATACACAGCACTGCCTTCAGGATACAATGAACCATTGGGTGCACATGGTTCTCCAGAATGGTTCGATAGTCCTTGACAGTGACACCCCTATTTAGCAAAAGTATTGGGCCTAGGGAATGGCAAGATATTGCAGCACAAACCATCACTGGTCCACTCCCATGCTTTACTCTGGGCATGCATGAGTGTTATGCGTGAGTGTTATCTTTTTTTGGTGCTTCTCCACACCATAACTCTCTCAGATGTGGGAAAGACAGTAAAGGTGGACTCATCAGAGAACAATATATGTTTCACATCATCCCCAGCACAAGATTTTAGCTGCTGACACCATTGAAACTGACGTTTGGGTGACAGGGGTGGACTTAACCAATTGGTGAGGTAAGCAGCTGCTTAGGGCCCCGGGGAATCAGGTACAAATTGCCAACTTTATGCAAATTGTACAAATTGTGAACAAATTGTTCTGTATGCCAAGAAGCCTGTTTTAATTAACATATAGCTCTTTTATAAATGTTCTCTATGTTGTAAAATCTGTAACTGTTAAGATTTTAACATTATTACAACTTTTCAAAACTGGGGGTCCCCATGAATAATGGAACATTCCATTCGCACTGCACATGCACTAGGTTTGAGCCCTTCAAAGACACTGCCAGTCTAGTGTTGCCAACTTAAACACTTTTCAGACCCCCCTAGCATCAAATTTACAAAACAAGCGACTTTTTTTGTGTGTTACTGGAGATTTTTGGAGACTCTCATGTGTCGTGTTGTACCGTTCTTACTCTTCTCAACGAGTTGCGAGTGATACCGTCGCCTCTCCCCCACCTCAGAGCACTCACAGGCTGCCCAGTACCACACAGCCGTCTCTCACACCTGCAGCCTTGAGGGCAGGTCATTCCTCCGCATGCCATCAAATGCACCAGGAGAACTGTTTGTTCTCTGTTTTAAATGTAATATCTTTAATCACAGTGACTTTAGTGACATCAGTTACTGAACTTCATTCATTCATTTTCTTGTCGGCTTAGTCCCTTTATTAATCTGGGATCGCCACAGTGGAATGAACAGCCAACTTATCCAGCATTTGTTTTACGCAGCGGATGCCCTTCCAGCTGCAACCTATCTCTGGGTTTCTCCTATCTCGGACAATTTAGCCTATCAAATTCACCTATACCACATGTCTTTGGACTTATGGGGGAAACCGGAGCACCCAGAGCAAACCCACGCAACCACGGGGAGAACATGCAAACTCCACACAGAAATGCCAACTGACCCAGCCGGGGCTCGAACCAGCAACCTTCTTTCTGTGAGGCGAACTTGCTACTCACTACGCCACCGTGGCGCCAGTTACTGAACTTGTCTGAGTTTATTATGGCTGAGAGATTACTGCAAATTCACTAAACATCTACTTTGATACTAGTGACTTCCCATTGAGTTGGTAACACTATGCCAGTCTGCCAGCGATCAGATTAGAGGTAGAGTGTGCAAGAGTAGGAACTTTGAGAACATTTTGGGAAAAAAGTAGAAAAAAGACAAACACTGAAACGAAGCCATCTTCACAATCCTGCTGTGAGCCTGTTCAAATAACATTTCCCAGTGAAACGGCCGCCGATTCACAAACAGCAATTATTCAACTTATATGAACAATGGTGGAAAGATTAGTTCGATGGATTGTGAATCAAATTTGTTTACTTTTTTTTTAAATAAATTATTATTAAAATCTAATCACAAACAAGGCTAGCTAACTGTACATTAGGTCGGTCCTGAAGGGCCGGTGTCCTTTAAAGTTTAGTTCAAGCCCCAATCAGACACACCTGGGCTTGCTAATCAAGTTTTTACTGGGCTTTCTAGAAACATGTGCAGGTGTGTTGAGGCAAGTTGGAGCTAATATCTGCTGGTCACCAGACTTCCAGGATCAAGTTTGAACACCCCTGCTGTACATAGTTTGTGAACTTGTTTTTATTTGTAAATTTATTGCTTTTAATTTAACATTAAGAAGATAAAGGTTCATTAAAATATTACAATATATCAAATATACTTTAAATATTAATTAAAAGTTTTTATATCACACCACAGTCCTTATGTTTTAATAAAAGCAAGATAAATGTGATTGCCTTTGCTACGCTTCTAGCTAGAAGGTTAATATTGCTGAAATGGAAGGAAAAACGTCCTCCAAACTTTAAGCAATGGCTTATGGAACTCCTCCATCACCTGACCTTGGAAAAAATACGATATACTGTAAGAGGCTGTACTGATATCTTTTTGTCTCATCCTGCAACCTGTTTTAAGTCACATAAAGAAGATGGACCCTGCAGTCATTTTAGAAGAGTAGTACATTTCCTTGTTTTTTTTTATTTTTTAACATTTTTTTCTGTCCTTATATGACAGAAAAATATGTTTTACTTAACATTATTATTCATTTGTATTTTATCTTAATATTATTTATATGTTTTTACAGAACCTAGAAGTATATGTGTGCGACAGGTTTTGTTTGTTGTGTAAAAAAAAAAGAAAACGTGAAAAGCTATTTGTACTGTATGTTTCATATTTAACATGCTCAATAAAATACTTAAAAATATATATACTTTAAATATTTTATATCATTTATACATATATTTAAATAGCCTAAATATTTTGAGAATGTTGGAAACTGGTAACCATTGACATCCATTGTAGGAATAACAAATGCTATTATAGTCAATGGTTACCAGTTTCCAACATTTAAAAAAAATATCCTATTTGTGTTGAAGAAAGTAAATGGTGACTTCATTTTCATCTGTTTATGTAAGTTGTAAGTATTTCTGTCCTTAATATTTGACAGTGTAAAAATGCAAAACAGTAATCAGCCTGTCAGTAAGAGCATATGGAAACTACTGAATATTTTTACAGACTTGACCTCTTTGTATTGAAAAATTCAGTGTGTGATTTTTGTGTTATTCATAAAACAAAATTGATGAAATGAAACATTTCACTTTTTGTGTCTTAAATGTAATATGCAGATATACTATTATTTTTTTAATGCAGTAAAATAATAATAATGGAAATAAATGCAGGTTTGGTGTGTATAAGACAACTTTTTAAACAGATCCAGACTTTTGATAAAACAGTATGAACATTTACCTTCTCTCTTATGTTTTATGTTTGGTTAATTGCATCTTTAATTTTGAATTCTTTTTTTATCTCTCAAGTAACAGAGACCTTGAGAAACTCAGGACTGGCGCTCAGAAAACATCTCAGCTCACACAAAATAATGATCAGTCAATGGAGGATCTGCCTGAGGACCAAGACATTTCGCAAACTATTGTTCAAGAGGACTAATTTAAGACAACATTCAAAGAAACTGATCAAACAGATGAGCTCTTGAATGTAAAGCTAACATGAAATTAAAACTCAAAGGTATAAACCAACTGTTTCTCCTGACCACATGCTGCAGTGGATGATCTTGAAAGTAAATATAGCTCTCCCTTTAAGCATGAGTGTATCTAGGCAAATTTGCACATTTGTAAACTGGACTGTCTGGTCATCTGTGTCTTCCGTTGTTTGTTGATGTGTGATGATCCCACTGTGTGCATAAGAGCTACAGAGCAGTGACTAGTAATGAGGGCTAATGCATGCACTTCATACATAGTTTGGCTTGTTTTTAAAGGTGCCATAGAATGAAAAACTGTACATATCTAGACATAGCTAAATAATAAAAGTTCACAAGGTAATGACATACCTTAAGTCTCGAACAGCATTGTTTCTTCCTCCTTATGTAAATCATATTAGGTAAATGACCAATGAAAAACAAGTGACTCAGAACATAACACTGACTGTGATGTCACACTTGGGATCATTAATATGGATGTTTCGCTAAAATGCATTTAGGGTATTCTTGTCTTTAGGTTATTTAACAGTGTTTGATTCCGAAGAAAGGTTACAACCCACCACCACAAGCAGTAAGTAGATATTTCAACCACTTCTTGACTGTTAAAGCCATTTCTGTTTAAATTAAACATTTATTAGTGGGATAACAACTACTGATGGCTGCTTTCGAAGCACTGCTTCATGAAGCTTCATAACCTTTAAAGGCGTGGTCCAGGGTGTATTTTTAAGATGTGTTTATAAGATGCAAAGCAATGTGTGCTCATGCTTCATTTGTAGAAAATCACGTTATTTGTTCATATATCTTACTTTGATTTTATACAGCTACTCTGCTAACATGAAAACGACTGTCATATTTCCTAGTTCCTCTAAAAGGCTTGCCCTCAAGAGACTCTGATTGGTCAGCTAACATAATGTGCTGTGATTAGCGGATCAGCTCCACGTCACCACGTCACGCTCTACAAGCGCAGCTGTTAGCAATATATGTTTGAGTGCTAATCAGACAGAGAATAAAAAGGATGAACCTCATGTCTGCTCTCTAAAATAAAATCTGACAAGTGTAACGAGTGAGAATAGAGTGCGGCTCCTTTACGAGAGATCACCAATTTATGTGTGTGTGTGCGTCATACCTGTCAACATTGGGATGTGAAAAAAAGGGAAACACCCACCATAATAAGGAACAACAGCCTGTACGTGATGATAGCAGGATAGAACCTTAAAATACGGAAGAATCCCAGGAAAAAACAGGAGGGTTGACAGGTATGGTGTGTATATTTGTGTGACCTGTCTGTAGATGCATGTAAAACAAAGAGTGCATGTGCGCGGGACCGATGTTTATTTTAATTTTCTCTGATGCTCCAGTTAAGTTATTTTTCTGTAATACACAGTGACGCTGTTGACATGAGAATAAAGCACAAGATGTGGGAGGCGAGCTATCCTGGATTGTTATCTCAATTTGTTAAAGTATTTTCTTGTGTGACAACTGAAGTATAATTAATTTGCATGGTCGTTTTTTAAATTATGTGTTTATGGTCATCTGTAGATTTCCGTTTGCTGCTTAAGCCAACAATTAAAGAAACAATTAAAGAAGAGCTTATCATTAATATTAATTACCCTTCCAAATAAGGTAAAAACAGACCATTTAATTCTAGGGGCAAATTCTAGGCTTGTATGAACCTATAAAACTGCTTCTGGAGAATGTTTGCATGTACTTTCGGTTGATATCAGAGAACAATTAAACATATTGTATTAATGCATTCTATGGCACCTTTAAGGAATGTATGAAATGTTATTACTGCATTGTGATAAAATGCATTGTGTAAAGTGCTACTAATAAAGCAGTGAAAACAAGGGTCTTTATAGTGTTATTTAGTTTGATCAGTTATCAGTATTTCAATTGGTTTTATTTTGTTACATTCAGTTTTCTTATGATTATTATCTTGTTTTGTTTGTGCATGTGCTTTGTTGTTTTATAAGCTTTACTTTAAATTACTATTTATATTTCATTTATTTAAATTTCAGTTTCTGTTTCCACTTTAGTTTGGTTTTATATCTTTTTTCTTTTTAAAAGTGCTTCAGCTAAAACTTATTTCAGTTAGTTATTTTAGTGCTTCAATTTTTTTAGTTAATTGCCAATGCAACTTTTCTTTTTTGAATTCGTTTTTTTTATGTTGTTTCATTTTAAAATTACTTTGAGTTTTATTAAATAAGTATTATTCTGCTTTTACAAATGATTACAAATGAGTTTATTTTCTTCTGTTGAAGACAAAAGAATATATGTTTAAGAATGTTGCGGCAACAAGCCAAAATGATTTAAACTTTGTAAATAATGACAGAATTTTCATTTTGGGTTGAACTATCCTGTTAAACTTATTTCATTTATTAAATACTTTCACTTATTAAAAACTTATTACGTAAGTATAACTATAGTTTTAAGGTTTTCACAATATTGTGTTTTTCACACAATTCCTTTAATTTGTCCCAACACAAATCGTTAACTCAATTGCTTTTACAAATTTAAGTGGACTGAACATAAAACAGGTGGCATGGTGGTTCAGTGAATAGCACTGTCTCCTCACAGCAAGAAGGTCACTAGTTTGAGTCCTGGCTGGACCAGTTAGCATTTCTGTGTGGAGTTTGCATGTTCTCCCTTTGTTTGTGTGTGCGTTCCCACAGTCTTAAGATTTGTGCTATAGGTGAATTAAATAAACTAAATTTGTTGTAGTGTTTGAGTGTTCGTGAGAATGAATGTGTAAGGGTGTTTCCCATTACAAGGTATCGGCTGTAATGCACTGTATAAAACATATGCTGGAATAGTTGGAGGTTCATTCCGCTGTGGCGACGTCTGAAACACAGACTAAGCCAAAGGAAAATTAATGAATGAACATAAAACAATTAAGTTGCCCCCCCTCCCCCCAAATTTGTGTTGATTCAGATCATTTTGAGTAAGTGTATATATAGTGTATATTCAGTTAGTGGCTATATCTTTATATATTTAAATCATCACAATTTTCCTGGTAAAAAAATAATTTCATGTTATTTTATACGTTTTATTTAATTTAAGTTTTTTTTTTCTTCAATGCTCCAAAGTTTACGTTAATTAAAATCATTCTAATAATTAATAACCTTGATATCTCACTGATCATTTGCAGATATATCATCATATCTTTCTTGCTTTGCATATTTTTCAATAACTGACGGAAATTATCTATAATTTCACTTAAGTAACAACTGCGGTACTATTTTAATTTTGATATGCACTTTATAAAATTAAGTCTGATATTAAAAAGTCAGCATATTTTATAAACCTCCCAAAATGCAGCTCGTGTCCTCAGTGTCAGCTGAAGGTTATGATGTAAGTGACTGACCGCTGTGCTCCTCAAGGCGAGCGCGCTCCCGCCCGCACCGTGCGCGTGCCCGGCACCAGTAGACGGTTATGCGGTGCAGAAATCAAGGAGGAGAAACAGCGCTGCTGACTGAGCCGGAAAATCGGAAGTGACTTTCAGCAAGACACATTTCTCATTGCCCATTACTTTTTAGCCTGACCACACGCTCTATCAGATGAGAATCCCCTGATGTAAGAAGGTAAGACAAACATACTCTGTTTACTAGCTGCGCTGTGGTGAAAGTGAGTCGGTTAAAGTGTGGATGTGGCTGCGAAATTTGCGCCGCCTGCCTGCCTGGCTCAAAATGGCGGACAGGCCGTTAGAGCAAAATAAGGGTGGGAATATCAGACAGCGATATCAGTTTACAATCTCATAACTTGCATATAACCGAAAACATGTGTACGGTATATTAACTCGACTCTCAGATGATTAAATAATTTATCTTACCTAAACAGAAATGTGTGACAATCGGCCTTTAGTGGTTTGACCCATACTAATGTTAGCTAGTTCAGGTTAGCATCATCTCAACACTAAACTCAGAGTAAGTAATAACAACTGGTGTCATGTGTATTTATGTGTATCAAATGCTTATTTGTGCTCAACTGGCTTCACAAATCTGCTAAAGTTATATTTAAGTGGTTGCTGTGGGTAATTTTTTTTAGGGGGGATTGGGTGTGACTGATGGTGAAAGGCCGGAGATTCATCATCTCGAAGCCGGTAAATAACTGTTTTGCTGAAATATAACGTTTCAGTTACAGTCTGTCAACAAGGGCGTGTGATATGCCTTGCTCTGTTGTGTTTGCTAATTAATAGTCGAGTTGTTCATGATTATAGTTGGCAAACAAATTGACAAACGTTGGCTGTCTGGATGCCGTCATGTTTTGATTCGGCGTTCAAGGAATATGTTTGGATACATAAGCTAATATAATCATCTTAAATGTTATTGCGCGCCGTCGGAACACGTATGCAGGATATATGTTAATAAATGACTAAGAGAAAAAAACACCGGTTGAGAAATGATGACTTGATGTGTGAGCACTTGTCTTGCCGTCGATAACACTTGATATATGATACACACCTTGGATTAATCAGCTGTCATAACTCTCTCTTTCCACGTGGGTGTTGCCTTACTGGTGCTAATGATTATTATTTATACGGCCTTATTAATTGGAGGCTGCTTGCTTGGCCTGAACTTGCTTTTTATCTGACGTCATTCTGTGTGACGTCTTTGTTGCTCTCTAATTTTTATGTGAATTTTATTTATTTTTTGTTATTTATTTCTTTGTTTTTAGATAAACTGACACAGTCTATATTTATTTATGTTGATTGATTTTAACACATCATAAACTTCATTTTAATAATTTTTAAAATCCTTTTTTAAAGTCTTTTAAATTGCAGACTTATCAGCGAACCTAAACATGATTCAATAATGATTCAATATTATTAATTCTAAAATATATAATTTATTATTATTTTATATATATTTAAATC
>CAIGQQ010025544.1:2619501-2654411 GCA_903798035.1 Danio albolineatus | reverse complement strand
ATATATATTGCATCACCAAAAAATATTGAGGTCGTGTCCATGTATTGTGCTATAAGTCGATATATTGATTATTGTGACAAGCCTACTCAAGGTATACCGCGATTTGGAAAAGTCAAGATTTTAAAACCGCCAAAATGTTCTGCTGTACAGTTCCCAAGGTGTGTGTAATATTTATTTTATTATTGTTTTTTTTTAGGACAGCAGTATCTGCAGCAGAAAGGAAATAAAGACAGCAGAAGTACATTTATTTTCATTATTCATTCTGCCATGTTTACTGCTCCAAAATATTTTAAATGTTTCTTAAAATAAAATGCATTATGTTCAAAGGGAACACAAAAGGTTTTCTACCCAGACATTTAAAATATATATATTTTAGAGCAGTAAACACAATACTGTTACATCATGCTATTTTTATCCAAGGTTATCATACCGTCAGAATCTTATACCAGTCCATGCCTATTGTCGTGCATGTAAATTTGTTAACAATAGTTACAAGATTATAAGGCTCTACATTTAAGATGTACCTTGTAATTATCTAAGCTATTGATGTATTTAAAAAATATAATTTCACAGGTATTTTTACAGTAAATTCTGGACATTTTATGGAGTTTCTGAAAGGAATTTAACTTGCAAGATCTAGAAGTGAGACACACCTATGTGACTAGTTAGTGGACATTATTATTTTTCTCCCAGACTATGTAAAGTGCAAGTGTGCATCAACTGTGTTTGAAATGGTGGTTCAGCTATTAGTAGATTTTTTTTTTTACATCAGAATTTCAGTTCAGAGCATGCAGTTATGAAGATAAAAGTTATGCAGTTGATAATATCAAGAATAATTCATCTGCTGAACCTTATTTTTTGCATAATTTGCTATTTCCATTGACCCACTTCATCCACTTTGTTGCTCAGTCAAACACAGACTCATTTAATTAAAAATTCACAACACCTTTCCATGTTTGACTTGCCTAAAGCAGTTACCCAACACCAGGGCTGATCCATTCTTTTGTACCAGCTAGACAAACACCAGGCATCTCATCACTGCTAGTTTATGCTGTTGTTTATACTTTTGTGATGAAAAATATTTGCTTTAAAACCAAGTAATGTTTATCAAACTTACTTTTTTCCTGCTCTTTTTTTGGCATAAAATTTTCTTATAAGCTTTTAAAGTATTTTGAAGCAGTTTTTATTTTATGTTATGTTTTTTTGTTTTTTGCCTTGTGCCCTGCACCTATGCCCCACTTAGATTTTATGCACATTTTTTTTCCTGTTCAAAATGCAGAAGTAGCGTTTTCATTATGCTGCAGCTAAACTATAAGTGCACATTCAAAGGCAATCTAAATTCTTAAATCAATCTTAGAACCAAGGGTGAAATCATTATGTCCATTAACAGTAATTTGAACAAATGTGATGTGATTTAATGGAAAGGTTTGTGAGTAGTGTGACATAATTTGGAACCGCAGTCACATCTGTGTGCTGTGGACAGATGCTGGTGCTGCTGGTGTTTGTACACTTACAGAGAAAATGTTCAAATTTTAAAGACATGGCGCCGTGCCTCTCATTTTGTCTGCGGTCCCTTAGTAATGTGATTAACAACTTATCTGGACACACAGACAGTATCTTTACAGAAGATCCTCAGATCTTAATAAATGTGAATAACATTGAATGGGGAGGTAGTGCATTTCTTTTGCCTTTTTACCATTACATAGCATTTATGTGCCCAGACGTGTACCTGAATAAATCATTATAGAGCTGAAAGCATAAAAGTCTCATAGCTGGTCTAGACGCTGTCTCTTCCCCTTTGCAAATGGAGCGGTGTTTCTTGAAAACCCTGTTTGTAGCCACATGTTTTTGGACATGTACAAAAAGTCTACAACTGTGTCGTATAACTGAACATTTCTGGTTGCAGAAGACCATCTGTTTACCTTTAGTTAGTTTATTTGTACTTTATCAGTGAGGTGTCTTACTGAGTTTGGTTTGTTTCATAGATTTTCATAGACAGAAGATGGATGCTGAGTTTTACTCTGTGTAATTCAGGGAAGTAAAGCTGCATTTCCCCTATATCGAATGAATAGTAAACCTAACAATTATTTGTTTAAAAGGGAAGTAATAGCTTTACTACGCTGCATGCACACACTGTGGCTCTCATGAAAGTGTTTTTTTTTCAGCAGCTTCAGAGTGCTTTGCTATATTTGACTGCTCCACATGACCTGCTGGTTCACTTTACGGCTACAGTTCAATTTTGTGCTCAAGTGCTCAGTGTTTACTTTAATTTTGCATGCTTTTTTTTTTTTAAATGATTGTTAGTTCTCTCAGTGCAAGTACACAAAGACATTGTGGAAGTAATCCATGTTAACTGAGGCATTTAATTCAAGTCTTCTGAAGAGATGGATTTAATTTTAGTCTTTTGTTCATTAATAAATATTGATCAGTGCATAGGCATGGGCTTTATCGCATTTAGTATATGGAAGCTCAAAATAAGTTTTCATACCAAAATATGTCTTTTCGACCAAAATGAATAAGGTGAGATAATTAGTCAATTAAAAAGAGAACTTGAGTAGATATTATTATTCTTAATAATAATAATAATAATAATAATAAATGAAATGTTGTGCCTTTCCCAGAGATGGGTTGTGGCTGGAAGGGCATCCGCTGCGTAAAACAAATGCCGGATAAGTTGGCGGTTCATTCCGCTGTGGCGACCCGGATTAATAAAGGGACTAAGCCGAAAAGAAAATGAATGAATGAAATGTTGTGCCACAGTAGTTCCAAAAATCTCATTTATGGCAAAAATCCAATCTTGATAATTCTCTTACTTATTTAAATATAATGATATATATAATTAATATACTTTAAAAATGTATCCCAACAATCACTGAAGCCACAAAGATTAGACACTTTATTAAATAACATTTTCAAGTATTGTTTATTAACAAAAACGCTTTACACAATACTCTGATTTTTTTTGGAGATTCTGATTTTGTGTAATTATACTTCTGATTTATAAAATATCAAATTCTGAAGAACTGTAACTGACAGCATACACAAACAATTTTGTTTATTTACATTTTTTGAAAATAAACAATTGCAGAAATATTTTATAATAAATGTTTTACTTAATTAAAAATGGTAAAATAGTCATCATTAAAATAAATAATGGTTTAACAGCCAATACTGCTGGCGGGAAAGTGAATTGAGCTCGCTAAACAATACTGGAGATTGGAGCATATCTCTAATATCGACACAATTACAGATTTCTGTTGTTGTGTATGTCTGCTGTGTAATTGCTCCTAGATCAATATCGAGTAAAAATGTCCATAGCTTATCATCGTTATCAACATAAATTTTATCGCAATGTGACATGGTTTTTTGGCCATGCCCTCTCATATGCCCATCTAAAAATCAGTCCTCTCAAATAACATCAACAGGACATTTCTATGTAACGTACTTGTTCTTGTCAGTATAAATTATTTTTAAGTTAAATTTGAAAACTCTTTGAATTTTAAAAAGGGCTTTATTAACTAATATTAACCGTATCACTACTATATTATTTAAAAATAAATTATCATTACAAGACATTTTCTGTTTCAGGAATTTTCAGTTTTGGCCTAGAACTTTTAACAAATTTTTACAAAATTAAAACAAATTTTGTTGCATCCCTTGTAAATATTCTTGAAAGTTATCTGTTGGCTGTAGAACATTGGCAAAATTAGATTTTATTCATAGACATAAGACGTTTCTTTACAAGGTGCGTTGCGTTCAAATATTTCATTAAATATTTCGCAGCAGAACTTACTAAATATTCAAAACAATGGCATGTGCTGTTAGGCTGAAATCGTTCAATGTATATGCATAATATTTGATAGTATGTTTTACCAGTTGACAACTTGTGAATCACAAATAAACAGGCCATAATGACAACAGAACTCCTATGATGAGAAAATCCATGTGCTCAATTCAAGCTTAAATGTTTGATCATTTTTTTATGGTTGCATTTGTCTTATTTTTACCAATTAAAATGTTTTTGGTCTTTGCGTTCAAATTTCAATCAAGTTGCACCTGAATTTGGGATTTGACCAAGGCCCTTGCTTGTTTTGTACACACACACACTAACTAGAGTTGAACGAACTGTTCTGACAGAGCAATAACTTCAGTTTAAAATTTAAAATCAAACCTTAATAAAGCAAAACGTCTTATAAAGCATTCAAATAAAGTGAGAATTGAAAAAAGTGAGCAATACAGTAATGTATCTTCGCAAAATATTTGGTTGAAACACAATATTTGTTATTGTTTACAAAGTTCAAAACTAAGCCATGCGTATTGGTATCTCGTCCACTCTTTGAATGCCAAATCAGACATTTTTTCACCTACGTCAAGCTATTTCAGCACTGCACAGATTAGAGAGGATATTTGCAGATCGTCAAAACCGTCTGAAAGGATTTACCATGTCTTGTCTCAGTCCCCAGCACCAGTTTATTGGACCACCATGACCTCAGGATTAGCAGAAGGGATTTACACCACAGCACCTCCAGCACTTCCAGTCTGAATGTTACTTTGAATGTTTGGGTGGGCTGTGATGCTTTCTTATGAGCACATATGGCCAGAATGACAGATACACATTTGATATGATGCTGTACATAAGACAGAAAACAAGAATGCTACTGGCTCAATAGCAGCTTCCTCTTGTATTATTGTGTTTGTTATGATGTTTAGTTAAGACTGAGGGCTTTTTATAAATTGGACAGTTAGGTCAAGGTCTGAATTATTACCAAATCACAGTCATTCTATCACCAGCCTAACTTTCTTGTTTCTAATTAATCTTTTTCTTTCTTTCCCTTGTTTCTACCTAGATGGCAAGTGGATTAAATTGGTGTTAGTTCCAGCAGATCATCTGTTTTGCACTGGTCTGGTGTGTCGCTTTGAAGGAAGTCCTCAAGCCTCAAGTGACGCCGGCTTGCACAAGAGTGTGAGATTGTGTCTCGTCCAACAGTTTGTCCTGTCCTGCTAGCTCCCTACTTGGGGCAGAGACAGCGCCCCAACCCACGCGCCAAAATGGTGCTGTCACAGAGGCAACGAGATGAACTGTGAGTCAGTCTATAATGTCATGCACTTATAACATGCAGCTCAGGAAATCTTTCACATTTAGATGTTACCAAACGTGAATTTTTGTCACAGGTATTTTTGTTGGAGAAGTGTTGCACCTGACTGTCCACCTTTATATTCAATATGGAGATAAATGGGTTTTTTTTGGTGAAAACATGAGACTTCTGGTTCTTTAGCTGATGTAGGCAATGAACTAAATGGTAAACTATTTGTTCTACGAACCAGTGTTTTTATTAGCAAAATATGATAAATGACTCTATAACCTTTACTTATTCAGTGTACAAGTTACCCACTAAAAATAAGGTTTAAAGTCTGAATTATACTGCTGTGTCGAGTAATCACCGTAACCCACGGCACATGCCTTGCATGCAGTGTTGAATCTTCTAGAGATGCACGGATTGGCTTTTATTTCATCCGCAACTGCATCACAAAACTCATCATCTGTCCGCCATCCATCCGCACCAACATTTTTGACCAATTTTTCAAACCGCACCTGCCCGCCATCTGCTGATTGGGCTCTTTATTTGAATGGTTTATTCCTTTTTATTATTAAATGAATGTTTCTTTATTGATTATTAGAGAATAGAGAATGACTTTAATGTAGACATGTAGTTAATCCAAACGTGCAAGCCAAATCCAGCATTAATTGACGACGCTTTGAAGTGACGCTAAACGATACGAGGACGTGTCTTTTCACTTGATTTGATTCCTCGGTCCTCGAGTTTTTTCCTTGCGTCCTTCCCTCACATCCCGGAGGGGTGGAGCTAAGACACGAGGAAAGAAAGCATGGAAAGGAAACGAGGATGCACAAATAAGAAATGAGAAGCACCCTATAAAGCTCTTAGAATATCAGTAGTGAACTCCGTCTCCGATCGGCGCAGAGGGACAAAAATAAATACATAGCCTGCCACCCAACCGAATTTAATTAAAATGTTATTTTTCGTCACGTCATCCGCCTGATCACGAAGCGTGCATCTCTAGAATCTATACTTCTGCATTCTGTTTGTGTTGCTCTGATAATAACACTAATAGGATGGACTGATATAGATTTTTTGGCTGATATCGATAACCGATAACTAGGGCCACACGGAATCTTCGCGTGCAGAATTCCGCAGATTTCCGCAGATTTTGAGCCCATCGTTGATTCTGTTTATTTACTGGTGTAATTGTGTGGTAATTTATATTTATTCAGTTTTTAAATTAATTTCAGTAATAATTCTGACTAATATGTGAATATCCATATGATTTATTTACAATACGGTTTGTAAAGTAGTATTTTCTGTCTTTTAGTAGAGATTTTATATGAGAGACTTGATTTGTTTACCAAATAGAGTGGATCTAATTGGATTCGCATTGTAAACATTAAATAAAATTTAAAAGGTTTATTGCTTTTTTTTTTATTTGCTTTTTATTTCATATGTTAAGGTTTTAGTTATGATAATCCCAAAATCATTCCACAAAAATCCGCAGATTTTTAGCAAAATACTCCACAGAAATAGCAGAGAATGTCTGCAGATTCTGTCTGGCCCTACCAATAACTCTTAAGATTTGGAGGCTGATAATCGATATACTATAGCCAATAAATAAAAAGATTTTAAAATCTTATGAACTGATCTTATGAACCGAACAGCCTACTCAAAGCAATAATTTCATGATTTCGCATAAATCAGCATGCAGAAAGTAAAATGATTTCCTTTTCTTTGCATAGCAAATTAACATGCAACTCGACTGTTGGTTTAAAATAATAGGTTAAATAACAAAATGGGATTTAATTAAAGTAAAATAAAAATATTTTACATAAAATGAAAATGAAATGACTAAGAACTAAAACTAGCTCAAATGTTCTTCAGTTCAATTTTTGTAAACCGTCCCATTAGGCATTTTAGATTCTTTTGCTAACACATATAGGCTCTGCTTGTCAATCAACTATGCTTCTATGTTCGTTGTTAATTGATGGGAAAAATGATCGATGCAACGTTTATGATAAACTGCTGTGAGTTTAAAACTTTAACTGCAACCTCGGTGTGATGTGCGTACATGCGAAGCGCAGTCAGATTTGTCCTTGAGTCAGATTTTGATACAACATCTGAGCATTGAGTACAGATGACAAACACAGTGCATAATAAAAAGACAGAATGTGGCGGACAGTTGAGAACCTCTATGCTGGATTTAGTGACTGGCACACGTCTCCCCTGCTGCTCTGTGGAGTGCTGTGAAGCCTCAGACAAACAAACCAACAAGTTGTTTAGCAGGTTTGCATCGCTGCAATTTATGTTTACACATGTTATATTTTCCTGAGGCGATTTAAACCAAAATACGTGATGACACTCTATCAAATATATCTACTATGATCAGGAATATGGTTACTTACCGAGTTATTAATGCACCACAATTCCACACAAAGAAAGGACGCACTTTAAAGGAATGAACAATGTAAGGAAAGCTCCATTATAGTGCGCTGGACTAGTCTGAACAAGTTCAACCCACGCATGCGCAAGGCAGGCTGTTGTTTACAATTATGTAATCTATCAGCTTAAAGATATCGCCATAATTTTAATATCAGACCGAAAACAATAACATTAAAAATAGCATTTATCGTCCGATTATAATATTGGCCGCCAATATACCGTACATCCTTTGCAATCCTAACTTAATGTACAAGTAGCTTAAACTCGCTCATTCAGAGGTTGAAACCAGCAGATGTGCAACAGCTCTATTCATAAAGTAAAAACAAAACAGTATTATCTATATGTAGCTTCTCCACAGGACTCGACACAAGCACAAAGACACTTGTTAAAGACACAAGCTCGTTCCTCTCCTGCTCCTTTTATCCCACACACTCAACACCACCAAGCTGGCCAATCGGTAGTTACATTTTGTGCGTCCAGGTCTGCATCAGCAATGGCAAAGGGTATGTGAAGGCTGCGTCAGACCATCTATGTGCACCCGACGCAGAACTATAAATCAGCCTTTAGTCACATCATCTCAGAATTAAATTGCTGAAATTTCTTTTTTTTTCTCCACCAATCATTTAAATTGAACCATATTTAGAACATGAATTTAATATAAGTTGTGATCGTAAACCTTTTAGTAAACAGAAAGTGAAAGTTCTAGCATGTGGATAATGCACTTGCCTCTTTCACAAATCTGCCAACTTGCAGTTGGCTCTTTTAATGCACATAATTAAATTTCACCATAATTTTCATTGCGCTTAGAAGCTCAGTTTCACATAGGAACCTGAGACTTGTGCTTGGGACTGTATATTTGCTTGGACTGTAATATCTGCTTAAAGAGTAATGTTTGAGGCAGTCACTGTCAGATTTAATTGCTGACCTAAAGTGTTATATAAAGGTTGGTTGGTCATGGAAATTTTTGTTATTTGATTATTAAACAGTTAGTAATTTCATGTACAGAATAGTGTTGACAGAACATTGTAAAATGGCCACAGAGAGAACAGACTTTCATGGGAGGGACATTGAAACCTGTATTCCAGAAAAAAAATACAACACATGACCCTAAAATACTTGGATATCAAAACGCATTCAAATAAAGTCACTGCAAGCAATGAAACCTGATATCAAGTGCGGTTCAGTGCACTAGCAGAGAGCGCTTTTCCCTGCGGCTTGGAGCTTCCTGCGACAGCTATTTAACTTTAATATTTCATAAAGCCTCATGACTGTGGAGTGGAGGAGGGGTTCATAATTGAGTGACCATACTTGAGCATTCTTCATACTTCACCAAGCACCAGGCGTCTCTGGATATCTTAGAGTCCAGTGTAAACCTGCTCATTTCCTTGTTCACGGATTTCAGTTTTCTCCAGAACATTTTGTTTGGATTTAGGCTTTTCTGCCAGCTTGAAAAGCTGAAGAGAATACTCACTGCCAGTTTGCCTGACACGGTCATGCGCTGAGTTTAATTTAAAGCCAGTTTTAACATTGATATAGCTAGCTATTTGAATAAGGCCATCTCCAAGCCATAGACTGAGTCTCCTGCAGAACGATACCCCACCCAGCCGTAGCTCATTATCAATTAAAGCAGTGCTTCTCAATTCCAGCCTTCTCTTCATATTTTTGGCATGTCTCTGTTATTTATTTTACACCTGATTCAAATGACCAGCTCATTAAAAGAGCTCGAAATGTGCATGAAATGTGTTAACGCACTAGACCTCATCAGAACTCTCACCAGAAGTCATAGAAGTCATTGGCCGTTTTCTCAATATGCATTGTTTTGCGGTCTTGCGTCCTCGTGTTCTAGTTTAAGGTTTACATCAACTGCTAAAGTTCAGTTCCAAAACTCAAGAACGGAGGACGCATGAAACCCCCCAGATGAGTTCTTGGTATTGAGGATGCACCAATGCAAACTTGAGCACCGAACTTGCTCTGGAAGTCCCAGAAGTCATTGTGACTGGAGGTGGAAAGCGCAGCATTTAATATAGATTTATTATTAAAGTTCAGAGATATAACTTATTTATCTCAGGAGTTTCCCTAAATTAGATGGTGAAAGTAAACGTCACCATGAAAATCTTAATAAAGGCATAAACACATTAAGGGTGTTTATTTGTTGATATTCGTATTAAAATTAGTTTTATTTGTGTTGTGCAACGTATATTTATAATGTCTTTATGCAGAGTATATACTGTGAAAAGGGGGGGAAAAAACAATAAATTCCAGGGTTCAACGCCAAGGATTTTTTCTACTGGCCCCTTCGGGCTAGTGGTTCAGATTTTTACTTGCCCTGCCAAAATTTTCACTGGCCCCATCAAAAAAAATAGTTAATAAATATTTCTTAGTTACATATTTTAATTAATGTGTCAAAAAAAAGACATAATTGTATACATACGCTTTTTATTCATTCATTTATTCTATTGAATTAATCAATCTATTTAAAAAATGTTGGCTAGAATTATACATTATAGACTTAACTTGTAGAGAGAAATAACAGATGAAGCGGTGTTGTGCCAAGAAACGCACCCTGCCGTAAAACGCACCCCCTCTGAAATGTGCATATATTAACTTAAATTGATTGAAATTAATATTATAGTTATGACAAACAAATGAGTGACTGAGGTGAGTTTCATGAATGGAACATTTACCTTACAGAAGATTTATATTTAAATAAACAAATAGATTTAATTTAAAAGCAACACTGATTAGATTAATTAAAGTGAATTGTTTAGTGTGTGGTTTAGTTGAAAACTACAACAATTTTATGTTTTTCGTTTGTTTCAAAATGCCTAGTTTTAGAAACGGGCTCATTACATCAGTCTATACCGCAGTCAATATTTTTATTGTTCATTTATTTGCAAACCTAGTTTTAAAATGCATTTCACTTCTTGTTCTTGCTTGATCCATCAAAACAATCATATTAGCCTACGTTTTAATCAATTATGGCCTTTGATATGTGTATATATATATATATATATATATATATATATATATATCTTTTTTTTACTCTAGACTGAGAATGCTAATAAAAGTCTATGAAGGGGGTGCATTTCTCAGCACAACACCGGGACTACAGTCAGATCATGAAGCAGATCAATGTTGACTTTTCTTTCGAGGTGTCAGTGCAGAAATGAACAAAACAACAGGCCTAATACAAAATAGTAGGTATAAGATTAAACTATAAAAAAAAAACGATCAGATGGTAATTTCGCTCAATTTTCCTAACAGGTAAACAGCTCTTGGTAATATTTCTGCATGCTTTCACTTTCATATTCAACATGAAATGCACATTTACCGGTAAGAATGATGACATCCCTACTCATAATTCCCTCTTTATATAGCTATTACACAATCATAATACACTGTGATATAGCCTGGTTCGTCAGTTCGTTGGATTGTTTTGTTTTCGCACTAAAATCAATCCACTCTAGTTTGTTTCAATCGAGCCGAGATCACCTCATCCAGGCGATCTCGGACCGATTGATTTGGCGCGAATCCAAGCACAATTGCAGGATTCACAAATGCTAGACGAACCGCGTTTGCTGGGCAAACGAGACAGGTTCCCAAACAAACATCTGGGTGTTAAAGCACCCTGTATTTGCACGCACTTGACAAACAGTCGCAGCCAAATTTCACTTTAGTAACAAGGCAGCACTGGCCTGATCGGGCCTGTAACCATCCTGTATACTGTCCCGAGTGTCTTGCACGCTGGCCCCGGGCCATCTTATTGTCGAGCCTTGAATTGTTGTACGGACGCTGTAATGTTTGAATAATAATCGGTTAAAAATGCGTGAAGGTCATTTGACCAGTAGGAAGAACGCAGCATCTCATTTCTCACAGGACGCATTCTACAGTATGTTCTCATAGTCTCCCAAGTTCGTTCTTTCAAGGTTACCTGGCAAGACCACAAGTCTGTTCTCTGCGTTCTTGGAATTGAGAAACAGCTGGTGTTCACTGCTCCCTACTCCCCGATCAAGGGAGGCACATGGGTGTCTTTAAGGAACATTCACCGATTAAGGTGTGTTCACACACAGACAACATAGAGAACTGTGATAATTGACCTTTAATTTCTGTAAATAAATGCAATTTGAATTCTCGTATTGCACACTAAAATGTCATTTGAATGAAACACTTGCTTTGAAATGGAAACATGGTCAATATCTTGTGCAGTCCGCTTCACTTAAAGTCCAGTTAGAAGACATGTCAGAAGTTATAAGAGAAATACAAATTTCAGAACAGTGGGGCAAGGGGACTGAAATGCTGATATTCAATAAACCGTGATAATGAACATGCACTTCAAAGCACAGTGACTAATCATTTATTATCGAAACTTTTTTTGTCTGTGTGTGTGTTTATTATTGTTATTCTTATGTTCTTTTAGAATATTCGTATTGTATTAGATTTGTAGTGGTGTTCATCACCTCCTTTGAAGACTTAATTAAGACTTAAGTGGTTAATAACATGAACATTCTCACAGGTTTATCTGGTTTAGTAAATGCTGAAATATTGAAATTCAGTGACTATATAGAATAGCAGTAAAGCTCTAACATAAGTTAACTGAACTCATGATGAAAAGCTTTTATTAATCTTAGATGTTAATGGCTAATAACTCGTTAAAATCATACTCGTGATTTAATTACAAATCGTCATAATTCAATAAATGGGGTTAATAACTAATAAATGTAGTTTTACTGTAGTACTTTTAGCTAAAATTAGTTTCTGTCTGTTCCAGTGGGGAGCGCATTCTCTTAAGTGTGTGATTTAATGTGACTACGTTCATTTTAATTCTAGACTCATACAGGGTGTTAGCATCAGAGCTGGCGTGATCGTCATGGCAACACCCAACGTTTGACTGCAACACCACAAAAAGGCAGCTTTACAGCTAGTCATTGATAAACAGACACAACATGTCTAGCACTGTGCCAAATCCCTTACATGCCCCTGAGAAACAATTACCCTCTGAACAGGGCTTAAGTGTCAGGTCTGCCACTGCTCATGCTTTTAATGTGAACACTGTCCTTTATTGACATGGCCGTTGAAAAAAATACAAGCTGTTTGCCTTGTAGCAGATGCAAAGAAGATTGTGAACCTATATTAGCTGAGACTCTTAGCGAAAGAATTGTAGATATAACTGAAAAGCAATTAAGAAACATGGGCCATCAAATGGCTGTTTTGCACTGTACTTTCCTTTTGAAAAGTCGCCATTACTAAATCTAGGTTCAAAGGTGCTGACATCACTACCTAAATTTAGCCCGTTGGTCAGCTCATGCAATATTCACCATCATCTGAAGAGTGAAAGACTCATTTGCGTAATCAAGCACAGAAAGAAAAGGAGAGGCTGTGTGGTTCGTGAGACGGAGAGAAAGTGCTCTGTCCTCCATTTTGGTGTTTCCTGCTGTGTCATTTGAGACCTTTTCCATCCTCAGTAGCAGGTGTCCATGACAACCAGGGCTGTGTGTTTTGGTTACTTCCTTGCTCCTTTCTTTCTTTTTGGTCTCCACTTCCAATAAGAGGTTTAACTCCAGAGCTGTGCTGTTTATTGTCATGTGTGGACACATGTATTTCATCACTAAAACATCTATCAAATGTAAAAAAAAAAAAACAACATGTATTAGGGATGCAATGATTAACCGATTTCACTATTAACCGCACTTTAATTCATCAAGGTTAATTAATCATAAAAAGGCTTCTCAACAGCACGTTTCTGTATGATACAAAATAGCTAACTAAACAAAGTTATGCCAACTATGCGCTAGTTTAAGTTCCGAGCTTGTACACTAATACCCATACTCACTGGATTAACAGTCTTTTGTGGTCGCAAGTTCGTTACTTCCAATAGAGGCGTATGTGGCATGAATGTGCATTTTGGGATTGATGCGCTTGCACTTTCCAGGTGCACATAGTTGAAAAAGAATGGCGTGAATGCACTGTGAGTCATGCAACAAGAACTGGACCAATTAGCTTCATACTTTGTATGGAATATACTCGTATACGTTTTTACTCCCTAATAGAAAAAAAATACAAAATAAAAATACCAAACTATTTTTTAATGTAGTTGATCAAAAGTGCCTTTCAGACAGAGGTTCAGTAGCCTTTGACCACATTTGCTCTCTTTCAAAGGAAAATACTTGGCTAATATGATGCTTAGTTCTGTCATTTTATTTTCAGTGTAATGCAGTGATTATTCCTTAGACCAGGGGTGCCCAAACTTTTTTTTATCAAGGGCTAAAAACCAAACTTGATTTAGGCTAGTGGGCCGCAGGTAAATATAGTTGCCATGAGTAATTTAAAAATGACCAGCAAACATTGCTTTATATTAACTAATACAGTAATTTTTACATTGTTTTGTTTTTACTGTAATAAGTTCATTATACAATCTCATTTATAACAGAATTACACTCGTTTTTGCCTTGATTTGCTGCCTAGTCCGCTCTCTCTCGAGTGACAGTATTTATATTTGAAAAATCTGATTCATTTACATTTAATTGAAGCATGTAATTTCAGTTAGCCTTTTTTGTAGCTCAGCAATAAAACAAAAGAGGTTATGTTAAATTAGAAATGATGATCTCTGTGTTAAAGGCATTCACTCACTCACTGTCCTCTAAGAAGGGATGGTGGGCCAAATCAAAGCTTACAATGGGCCAACTTTGGCCCGCGGGCCCTACTTTGGGCATCTCTGCCTTAGACTATAATCATGCAAACAAAATCTGTAATCATTGCATCCCTACCATGTACACACTATCAGCCTAATACACAGATTTTTTTACACAAATCTTTACACAGAATTTCATTACTTGCTGGTGAGGATTTCAGATCGCTAATATATCTTCCACCCAAAAATGTTGAATATTGCTTTTGTTAATTTCTGAATCCAGGATTCTTTAAATTGCACAGTATTATTTCTATTCTGCATTTGAACGCCATTAGAAATGTTTTCATCCAAAGGTGCAAATTAGATTAAAGGTCCCATGAAAAAATAATTACATTTTTCAAGTGTTAGTGTCAGTATTAGGTTTTTGGATATCTATAAGCTAGTGTGATCCAAAACAGTGACCAAATTCTCGTTTAGAAGATCTAAAACTGAAATAAACATGTAGAGCTTGCAGTTTGCCACTTCCACCCAAATGGGTGGATTAAAAAAAAAAGTCAACGGTTTTATTCATGTGAACTCCCACTACAGTTTCTCATCATATCATAACTAATCAAATGCTCTGTAGTATGTGACATGCCCCACCCCCTTCAAGATGCTTGTCATTTGCTTTTCAGTTAATACATTTCAGCTCAACCACTTTCACTGGCAGAGCTGTGATAAAACACTATTGGCTGTTTTTTTTCTAAAAGGGCAGGAGCTATGCTTTGTCCCACACTCTCTTCATGTTTTGGCTGAGATTATGTCAGACATCAAATAAAAGTGCATATTCTAAAGCATGTTACGGGACCTTTAATCTGCAAAACTGTAACATCACCATAACTGAAACATTA
Source organism: Danio albolineatus (assembly GCA_903798035.1). Classification (NCBI taxonomy): domain Eukaryota; kingdom Metazoa; phylum Chordata; class Actinopteri; order Cypriniformes; family Danionidae; genus Danio; species Danio albolineatus. The sequence continues at coordinate 2,639,385 of CAIGQQ010025544.1, read as the reverse complement.
GCGTTTCCATCCAGTGAGTCAAAGAGAACAACGTAGTCCCTTTCTGATAAACTGATGTCAAATGTCAAAAAGAAAAATGGAATTCGCTTTAGGAGAAGACACTGAGGGGCTTTCTTTCCAATTTGATGATGAAAATGGGTGGATGCAAAGCAAACATGGCTTCTGTCACTCTCCCAAAACAGTCTGCAAGTGTCAGATGAGTCACAGTGTCCCTAACTGAATTTGCATGGATCTGTAGTTCTATGGCCTGCTGTATATTGACTTCATCTCTTTGTCAAAGCTAATATGATCAATCCAGCCTCATCATGGATCATTTACCGTAGATGCATTCAATCTGGATTGATTTGAGTGATGATTACATAGTGATGCAGTTACCGAAAGCCTAGAAGGATTTATTGTGGCTTAACTTTATGGCTACACGTCTCTTTGTCTAATAAAATCACATCTTTTGTCTTTCAGAAATCGAGCGATAGCAGATTATTTGCGCTCCAATGGCTATGAAGAGGCATATTCCACTTTTAAGAAGGAGGCAGAGTTGGATGTGGTAATGACACGCTAACACTATGCTTTAACCATCATAATGCATTCAGGTCCATTTTGATTGGAAAGGTATGCATTTAAAAAATAAATAAGCTTGATTCTTAGAAAGGGAACCAGTTCTTAAAATACTTAATACATGTTTGATTCCAGATTTCATACCACCGAAAAAAACGGAAATAATAGCAGTATTAATAGCTTAAAATGTGGGAGAGCGTTGCTGTTATGTGATTATATTGTATTGTAATCTGGAGCGATTAAATGTTGTTGTTAAATCAAAAGTAATTGACAAATACTTGAAAATGAGATGATTTAATGACAGTAATTCTCTATGGTTACAACTGAATTAGTTACAAATAACTGTATAAAATGATCAAGTATGAAATGCTAAAAACATATGATATAAATTGTACCCAGCTTAAATGTAGATAAAAGTTACGAGAGAGAGAGTAAACCTCAATGAAAGCCTGAGAGCAGTAGAGACAGAGAAGATCGCCTCCAGAGCAGAAGTTGAGGAGAGCAGGAGAGAAGCAGAGCAGGAAAAGAGCCAGAGTAAAGTTTACCAGCTATTTTGTATCTTTCTTGACCATGTGACCAAAGCCCAAATTCTGAGACATTCAAACTGATCAACATGTGACCACATTATAAAAACCCCAAAGTCCACACACCAGGCCCTGATCTTATCAGTGTCTGCCTTTGGAATTTGTGTGAGTCTTCTTTGGTGAAAAAGACATGTTTTGCCATATAAACAAATGCATATGATAATTTTAATTCCTACAAGGGTAAACACGGTACATTTCAAAGCTTTGACTTTTTCACCTCATTCACTCAAAGAGAAGTGTTGATCAGATATAGGTTTATTGGAAAATTTTAATAAAAAAAACCTCAATGCAAATGGTATACAGCTTTTGAATGAAATATTCATATAGAAAATAAATACGATTGTATTACGTTAGTGATACGTAGGGCCACACGGAATCTGCGCGCGCAGAATTCCGCAGATTTCCGCAGATTTTTAGCCCATCATTGATTCTGTTTATTTACTGGTCTAAATGTGTGTAAACTTATATTTATTCCATTTTTAAATTAATTTCAGTAATAATATTGACTAATATGAAAATATTCATAACATTTATTTACAATACAGTTCGTGAAGTACTATTTTCTGTCTTTTAGTAGAGATTTTATTCGAGAGACTTGCTTTGTTTACCAAATAAAGAGGATCTAATTGGATTCGCATTGTAAGCATTAAATAAAAGTTTAAAAGGTATTACTTATTATTTCATATATTAAGGTTTTAGTTATGATACTCCCAAAATCATTCCGCATAAATCCGCAGATTTTTAACAAAATACTCCGCAGAAATAGCAAAAAACGTCCGCAGATTCCGTCTGGCCCTACTGATACGTTCTCATTCTTTAATTATTATTGTTATTATTTTCCCAGAATGATGAGTTGGATAAGAAGTTTGCAGGCCTTTTGGAAAAGAAATGGACTTCGGTCATCAGATTACAAAAAAAGGTCCGTACAATGATTTTATTATACCTATATATTTATATCTATTTTAACGAACTAAAATTAATAAAAGCAAAAACGATCTTCTGGAAGTAACCCCTATTTGTTTTTTCATATATTTTGTTAGGTAATGGAGTTAGAGTCTAAACTAAATGAAGCTAAGGAGGAGATCACTTTAGGAGGCCCTGTGGGGCAGAAACGAGACCCCAAAGAGTGGATCCCACGCCCACCTGAGAAGTACGCCCTCAGTGGACACAGAAGCCCTGTCACACGCGTCATCTTCCACCCTGTGTTCAGCCTCATGGTCTCCGCCTCAGAGGACGCCACTATAAAGGTGTTGTTTCGTTCTTTTTTTATTGGCTGTGAAAGGATGTGTGCATATTCTCTGTGGATGATGGTGTTGGGCCACGTTTCGGTTTTTCAATTCATCTGCAGTCATTCGTTTCTGCTGAGTCACTCACTGTCTCCATGGAGATATGGTGATGCTTTGGTTTCCCAGGGCAACAGAGCAGCAAGTGGTTCTCTGGACACAAGGCAGTGCAGTTAAAAGCTTTCTCATCCTGCATTTCTTTTCTTTTTTTCTTTTACATCTAGGTTTCACTATAGCCTGATGCCCTTCGCAGGTTCATTTTTTTAGTTGAATCAATATACTCTTTCTAAGCTGAATTTAAAGCCCTCTATAACATTTGCTACTGTACATTAAAATCTCGTTTTGGCAAAGTTGTACAAAAAGTAGATTGTTAGAAGTTGAAATGTATTGTCTATTTATTTTCTGTAAGCTTTAACTGTCTTTGGTGTTTCTGAGAAATTAAGCTCTGCATCAGCTCTGTCCGTCTCTGTTTGTGTATGTCTGCTTTGTATTGTCATGAACAGTGCAAAGCAGTCATTAAAAAATATATTTATTTATATATAATACAATACAATATATTTAATCTATATATATTTTTTATTATTATTATGTGTGTGTGTGTAACAGGTCTTGTATTCAAATGGAATTATCAGTTTCAAGAGTTCACACTTAGCTGATGATTGATAATAAAGCTTGTTTGGCATGCTGTCCCGGGAGAGAGCCCTGAGCTTATGAGATCCTCGAGCCCCGGGTTCCCTCCCGTTTGCAGGGTGAGGGGAGAGTTTGAGCTCAGGTATATCTCGATGAACTCCCCCTCGGCTTATTTCCAGCTAGTGACGGAACTGAGGTGAGGTGTACTCGCTAGGAGCTTGACTGTGGTATCAATTTGTTTGTAGAGTGCTTGTTATTTGGACTGTGGGAGGAAACCGGACAACCCGGAGAAAACCCTTGCGGGCACAGGGAGAACAAGCGAAACTCTGCACAGAAATGTCAGCTGGTTTAGTAGGGACTTAAAACCAGAGGCATTCTTGCTGTAAGGCAACAGTGCTAATCACTGGGCCGCCATGTCGCCCATATGAAAAGGAGGAAAGTAGGGGGGGGTTCTTCAAGACGAAGATGATGAGATAAGAACACTTATTTATAGAGAGTTAGGAATCAACTGATTGGATAATCGATCATGAGCTGATGCTGGAACAGCTGAGAACAATCATAAGCACGTGATCCTCTCGAAATTTGTTTATAAAAAAACTTCACTTAATAGTAATTAATTAGTAAATAATTTTTAATATTTTATGTACAGTGGGGGAAATAAGTATTGAACATGTCACCCTTTTTTCCTCAGAAAACATTTCTAAAGGTGTTGACTTGAAGTTGTCCCTGGATGTTGGTAACAACCAAAGAAATTAATTTATGCAAAGAAAACAAAACCAGTTATTTTAGTAATAAAGTCATGTGTAATAAAATGAAATGACACAGTGAAAACGTATTAAACGCATAAATAAAGGGAGGTGTAGAAAGACAGTGAAAGCCCAAACAGCAGCTGAAGTCTCTCAGTAGTTCTTTAGCAATCCTCTGCGCTTCCTCAATGTAAATGAATATCAGCTGCTTCAGTCCAACATCTACATTACTAGGATGATGAAGATGATACCAGAGTGGACATTTCAGCGAGACAATGATCCAAAACACAGCCAAAGAAACTCTCAAATGTTTTCAGAAAGACTTGAGACCCATAGAAAATACAAATTAATGATCTAATTTGATGGACGAGACCCACTGAACCATCAAGATTTATTCACTCTTGAAGTCTGTGAAAAAAAAAAATCACACCTGAGCAATTCATGTGACTTCATTGTACATAAGAGGCGTCTTTAAGCTGCCATCATTTTAAAAATCCTTTTATATAAAGTATTAATTATATTTCAGTAGTTCAGTACTTTCACCTTGTGGCACTCCATTGTTATTACACAGAACTCATTTTCAGATTTATTTATTTATTGTTATCTTAATGGTTATCTTAAATTGTAATAACATTTCACATCATTGTTTTAAAAAATGTAATACTGAACTTTTTAACAGAAGTTGAACATTTAGTGGGGGAAATGTTATCTGTAGTATTAATCATATCAACTATTGAACATAATTGTTCTATTAAATAGAATATAATTTATTATAGTTGGCTAAAAGGTTTGTCCATAATTGCATTGGTGTAGGAAAATGAGTTCCAGCTGTAGTTCTTTCTTGTTTTACTCATGCTACAGAAGCTGTTTTTGAAAGCAAGCAGCATTATTTAAATATGCTGCATCATGTCTCCGTGTTGTTGTGCAGGTGTGGGACTATGAGGCTGGTGATTTTGAGCGAACCTTGAAGGGTCACACTGACTCGGTGCAGGACATCTCCTTTGACCAGACTGGAAAGCTGCTGGCTTCTTGCTCCGCTGACATGACCATCAAACTCTGGGACTTCCAGGGCTTTGAGTGCATCAGGACCATGCACGGTACGCATTTTCTACAACATTATTACCCATTCATTAAATCTCTTAGGAAGAAGAATTGCCCTTTGACCAAGTACTGGCTGCAACCACCTCCAATATAGGCTTAAAGCTTACTGGGATCCTTATTAGTGCTCTGGACAATCCTCTCTCTGGATTCTCAGTCAGAACCTGTCGCTCTGGGGGGGAGGGTAAAGGCTTGTTTGGGGCAGGATTAACCAGGCTGCCAGCTTTATCTCACAAATAACAAAGGTGCTGATTTTAATCATATCCCAAAAGTCACCTCCTTATGTCAGCAGGCAACTAACAGGAGACCCTTCAAATCAAGATTCAGTGGTTTATGCCTGGCATTAACATGCATTTTCAGTGATCTGATTCCTGTTTCCACTTTGTGTTCAAATACATCTGTCGTGACCTCTTGTGTTTGGATTCGCTCTTTTTACATCATGCTTTACATCACTGTCGTTGGAAGGCTTCATGTAATGTGAGATTAATATTGAATGAACAAACTTGAGTTACGTGACTTACTAGCAAAGCTGGAGAGCAAGTGAATTAAAAGGATGCAGATGGCAACTATGATCGTTTAGTGTTATATGTGTGAAGTATGACTACCTTGTTTTGGTGCACTTACTCACCGCATGCCTCATCAGATGTTAGGTCAACATATAGATAGTGTCATTTTTGTGTTTGCACAACAATCTGATCTGTGTTTTCAAATGCCTCCTGGAAGTAGTGGTAAATGGGCAAGCATTTTAATCTCTTTTACATATGTATTTAGTGCTGTCCACTTGTGGTCGGATTGATGAAAATGCAGGTTGAGAAGAATGTGGGGTGTTGTCAGGAAAGCTTGATATTTATTATGAATATTTTCATACTGTCAAACGATTAATCGCATCCAAGATAGAAAAAAAGTTTGTATTTACATAATATATACATTTGTATTGTGTATATTTATGTATAAACACACACATACTGTAAATAAAATGCAAAAATACACAAACTATATGTAAATATTAATATTTATATATGGTTTGTATTGTCTATAAATATAAACAAGTCGTGCATATAGTTAATTGCAAAAAAACAAATGGTATGCACAAATCTATTTTGTAAATATGAACTAATACCGATTAATCGTGTAAGAGCTGATCACCTGAGCCTTGATATGTTTGTTATGCCGAGTTCAGACTGCATGATTTAGCTCCGATTTTGACTCGCCAACAGGTTTTGAGAAATCGCCGACAAATGCCTGAAATCACAGGCAAATCGGTGCTCATGCACGCGAGTGACAATCACACAGTATGAACTATCAAAGACGCGATCTGAGAGAATCGTTGATGAGTCGTCGATGCCCAGGAGATATTTGGCGTGCTAGATATCTGGAGCTGTTGGCGATTCAAATCATGCCGTGTGAAATGTGTTTTGACTGAAAATAACATGGGCGATCGCCTACAGCCAATGAAAGAGCAGCATTCACTAGTGTGGGTACCTCCAGGCCAACGGGAGGTTGAGGGAGAAGTTAAAAGCGCTCATTTTTAGTTTATTCAAACTCAAAAAATGGAGGAAAAATGAGTGTAAATTTGACATGAGCTCCATTGTCTGTTTGACGTGTCATGTGAGCAATATCACAACCAAACCAGGTCAAAAAATAAAAAAGTTAAGGAGAAATGGCTAATTTCCTTCAAAGCCAGGTGAGCAAATATGTACATTTTCTACCCCATTAACGGCTTCTTTCTCGTTATGTAGTTCATAACAAAAGATATACTACGTGCTTTTGGGTGTGAGACGTAGTTTGGACAAAGTTGTCTGCGATTCTTCCTATTTTGAAGTCGTGCAGTGTGAAACTCCCTGTCGCTGATCCATCTTGCAGTGTAAACAAAGCAGTGACAAAACGCTAGCCCAGATAGTCAGTGTGAAAACATCTGTGACACTACTACTTCGAAAATTATGCAGTCTGAACTCGGCATTAGTGTGACTGCTGTAGTTACACCTGCCCAATAGATCCACACCAAAGGGGAAAATATAAACTTGAGTTTGATTCAATCAAACCAAACAAGACAGCTGTCAATACACCCTGTGATACAGTTCACAGATAAACACCTGACCTCCAAAAACAGTGCTTATGTTATCCATATGAACCCAAATCTGATGCGCCACAAACACCCAAAAGTGCTTGTAAAATGTGAAAAGTATGTAAGATGATTGTGTGCATATTTCTTATTAATCTTCATAACAGGACATGATCACAATGTGTCGTCAGTTGCCATCATGCCTAATGGTGACCACATAGTGTCTGCTTCCAGGGATAAGACCATGAAGATGTGGGAGGTGGCCACTGGGTGAGTAACACTGGCCAAATAATGCCTTCCAAAATGCTCTGAATGTTTGCGTTTATAAAGAAAGCAGACAAACAGTGCAAAGCAATACAAAGCATTGTGCGAATGTATAATGATCACCTCTGTCTTGCCTCAGTTACTGCGTGAAGACGTTCACGGGTCACAGAGAGTGGGTTCGTATGGTCCGGCCCAATCAAGATGGCACGCTGTTGGCTAGCTGCTCCAATGACCAGACGGTGCGTGTGTGGGTTGTAGCCACCAAAGAGTGCAAGGCCGAGCTGCGGGAGCACGAGCATGTGGTAGAATGCATCTCCTGGGCCCCTGAGAGCGCACACCCCACTATATCTGAGGCCACAGGCTCTGAGGTACATTCACGGGACTTTTTTAAAAATTATTATTATTATTATTTTTAAACACAAAGTGTCCTCATCTTTTTCAGTTACCATTATTGTTTAATACGTTCTCGAATTGCAGAACAAGAAGAGTGGAAAGCCTGGGCCATTCCTGTTATCTGGATCCAGAGACAAGACCATTAAAATGTGGGACATCAGTACTGGCATGTGCCTTATGACACTGGTGAGTGGAGCTGTACTTCTGCCAGCTTTATTGTATTATATCCATAGTCACACTATTCAGAAAGAATAGTGATTAACTGTTTTCTGCCCATTACATATTATTTTACATAATGTGGAAATACACAACCTGACACAGTTGTAAGAGCAACAAATAATAACTTCTAATTGATAATTTGGAAAATTGGCCGAAGGTAGATTTTTCCGATAAATCATCTGTTGAACTGCATCTCAATCATCACAGTTACTGCAGAAGATATATTGGGTCCTGCATGGACCCAAGATTCTCACAGAAATCAGTCAAGTTGTACATTCAGGCCCCGTTTACACTAGTGCGTTTTCGTTTTAAAACGCATAAGTTTTGCTACGGTTACGCCATCCGTCCACACTACGCCGGAGTTTTCGAGGTGCGAAAACGGAGTGTTTTAGAAACGCTGGAGAGGCTGTTTCCATTCTAAAATGCTGCTGTTGCGTCTCAGTGTGGATGGAGGGAAACGCATACTTTTGAAAACAGGCGTGGCTGCTGAGATCCGCTACGTGATTGGGGCTTTGGGTCATTGTGTATCCTTCCCTTATTCGTCAAGCGCACGTGGCTATAACGTCACCGGCAGACCAGTCTTCACTGTAAACACTGTATTTTTTATAGCGATAGATGTTTTATATTCATTTATTACTTTAAATAACAACTCAACCTCGTCGTCTGTCCTCAAAAAGACCTCTCTTGCTTTCACCATCGCGTTCATCGTTCAACCAGCGTTTGTTGACTAACAATAACCAGATGACGAGCGAGACGCATGCTTCCTGTTTATACTTGAGCGCGCATGCTCAGTGCGCCAATGGTGCGCCAATGGTCACGTGATATGCGTTTCTGGTGGAGGGAGGTCTGTTGAGAGACTCTAGTGTGGACGCGGATCGTTTTCATGCTAAAACGCCGTTTTTAAACTAAAACGCACTAGTGTAAACGGGGCCTCAGTATGGGGTCGTGTGAGAGACCTCTAAAGTGGATGGCAACATCAACAGCCTGAGGTATCTTGACATTTGTGCTGCTCGTTACATTACAAACCACAGGAAAGGGCAAATTCTTTAGCAGGAAAGAACTACCTTCTCATACTTCAGCCTTCACATCAAAGTACCTGAAAGTAAAGAAGGTTAAGGTGCTCCAGGATTGGCCAGCCCAGTCACCAGACATGAACAATATTAAGCCTGTCTGGGGTAAGATGAAGGCAAAGGGCATTGAAGATGAACCCAAAGAATCTTTATGAACTCTGGGAGTCCTGCAAGAATGCTTTCTTTGCCATTCCAGATGACTTTATTTATAAGTTATTTGAGTCATTTCAGAGATGTATGGATACAGTCCTCCAAGCTCATGGGAGTCACACACAATGTTAATTGTTTTCTCACTGCACCACAAGTTTACATTCTATACTGTACTTCTTTTCTGTTAAGTGACTAGATTTTTGTCTAAGCAAAATCAGACCTTACCGGCCTAATTAAATCATTAAAAATCAAGTCATGATCATAATTTATTTTGGTAAAATAAGCGTAATCTAGAACTTTTGCCTTTCAAATAAGCCACTTCTGATACCAAATGATCAACTAGAAGTTAAGTTATTATTTGTTGTTCCTAAAACTTGGATACACAACAAGACTTTCGTCAGGTAGTGTATTATGACTTAAAATTCAATCTGTTTAATTTGAGCTATTTTAATGCATAAATTATAATAATTAAATCAATTTTCATAATTAACAAGTTACAAGTTTTGTTTTTGTTTTTTCCTAATAGCTTATTTCAACTTCAGCTTTCTGTCTCAGAATTAAAACTGTCGATTTCTACTTCTCATTTACTTGGTGTCCAGTTGTGGATAATGGAAGTGAGAAAAATTGAATTTTATAAAGGATTTTATAGCCTTTTAAATAACTTTTTTTTTTTTTTTTTTCTAAATGAGGACATTGGCTCCCATACATCATTCATTCACCTTTTTAACAGTAGTGTGTTACAGTGTCACATTGTTATCATGCTGCTAAGTTCACTTTTGCATTTTTATGTATTGTGTACAATGACATTCAATCAGATGAGGAGTTAAACAAGAGACGCATAAAGCCTGATTACTATCATATTAACGATAAACATGCAGATTTCTCAAAACAACTGTGATAATGGCACTGAGATGCTTTGTTGGAACTGGATCTTTTTTATTCAGCTGATAAATAATAAAAACATTGGCAACCAATCAAAATTAACAGAACTATACTATTTTTTTTTTGGTAATGAAGGCTGATACAATTCTTAATAGATTTTTTTAAATAAATGACAGACCTTTAATGTAACATTTGATTGTTTCTGCTTCATATTTAGTACCCAGCACAATATGTTTTCATTCTGCATTTGAACAGGTGTACCTTGTAAACTGGCTAGTTGGAGTACATTTCCTTCATCTTTTTCTTCTCTGGGCTCTCAGGTTGGCCATGATAACTGGGTGCGTGGAATGCTGTTTCATCCGGGCGGGAGGTTTGTGGTGAGCTGTGCTGATGACAAGACCCTTCGTATCTGGGACTATAAGAACAAGCGCTGCATGAAGACCCTCAGTGCCCATGAACACTTTGTTACCTCTCTGGGTAAGACGAGCAGATGATGAAAATACACTGTGATATCTATATAATGCAGGCTATCAGACTTGTAATTCTGTGTCAAATGATTGCTGCAGCCCACACCCTGCATTTAAACCTGTAAACACTTGGTCCAGTGAAACACACTTGCTCTTCTTTTGCTGTCTTTAAAGGGGTGGTCCACTGCAATATCTTTAGTTGATGTGGAATGTAGCTGTGTGAACATAAACAACATCTCTGAATGTAAGACGCTCAAAGTTCAATGTAAAGGGAGACACTGGCTTTTACAGAGTTAGCTTAGCAAAACCTACAGTGAATGAAGTTTGGTGAAAAATACATCCTAGTTAGTGTGATCACAAATGCTTTAGGTTGTGTGCATACACCAAATGCACACACCCTTCGCAGTGAAGAGGCGTGGCCAGAGGCGCTGTAATGTTATAGCAGAGAGAGCTAAAACGCTGTCCAAACGCTGCTATTTGCACAGAGCTTCTTCTGTTTCTGTATTTGGGCTTCCAAAGGACACGACACCGAGAGAGAAGTGCTTACAGTTTAATTTTAATTACGTTCCAGAGAATTAAAATAAAAAAACATTTAGCTAGCATTTGACAAAGGACAGCTTCCAGAATCTCTCCCAGTTCAGTGCTGGATTCGGCTAAAAACTCCTCAAAAAAGGAACAGTTCCAACCATGATAGAAGAAGCTATGGATTGTGAGCCACAACCTGTGAGTAGTGATGGGCAAAGTGAGGCTTCATGAAACACTGAAACAGTCGAAGCAAATGTGTCGAAGCCTGCGAAACATTTCGAGACCCCACTCTACGGTGACACCTAGTGGTCATTGTTTGTGTATTGCACTGGAACAGCTCCAGCAAAGAACAATTGAGCAAATTGAGGTATTAAACCTCACTTTGTTGGCTCGAACGTTCAAGTGGTTCAGTGGAGTGGTTAGGGCCTACCATGCAGGGGTAGTGGGTTCGAATCCAGCTATTTTGAAATGCTTTAATATCAGTTGGAATGGCTCTGTTCTTGTATCGTTTTGTTTCAACTTGGTGTGACATCAGAATAAAAACTTTGGGAATAAAAATGTCTTGTTTTGGTCATAAAACAGGGTTGTTGCAAGATCAGACACAGTTGTGTTACGATTATTTATTAAATTTCCCATTTATTGTATTTTATTAATGTCTACCCAAAACCTAAACCCAACCATCACAGTACTGTAAAAATATTAATTATTGTTTTTCAGTGTTTCAGAAATAATGCTAAATTGATGGCGTATCAGAAGCTGTATAGACTACACCGTAAAACAGTAACATAATTAAAAAACATAAAATCATGATTTCTGAGTATTTCTACAAGTCGGGATTCGAACCCAAAAGTCATTTGAAGCATAGCATGAACGCACACAAGCACGGTCCACTAGGTCATATGAGACAGAAATTTTCTGACCCTGTCAGTCAAACGCAGATTCACCAGGTCTTGAAACGCTTCTGTACTGATCGTTGCTTTGAATCGGTAAAATCATGTGACCAGGTGTTTCGAAACACTTTAGTCACGTGATCTGGGTGTTTCGGATTATGCTTCGTGCAGTGTTTCGAAACACTTGCGCTTCAGGATCTCTACACTATGTCGAAACGTCAGTTTCACGTCAGCCATCCCTACCTGTATTTTTATTTGATAAAATTGATCAACTACATGCAGTTTCTAGCGTTAACGGTATGTTGTAGCGAGGACGTAAACAAGGATGTAAGACGTGACACTTTTCCTGGTGACGTGGAGCTGATCTGCGAATCACAGCACATTATTTTAGCTGACCAATCAGAGCCTCTTAAGGATGGGCCTTTCGGAGGGACTGGGAAATATGACAGTCGTTTTCATGTTAGCTGAGTAGCTGTATATAACCAAAGTAACATATATGAACAAATATTGTGATTTTCTACAAATGAGGTATGAGCACACATTGCTTTGCATCTTATAAACACAACCAGGCCTTAAAAATACACTCTGGACCACCCCTTTCATTTGCATATGAGAAACATCAGAAAATTAAAGTCATCGCTTATCAGTTCAGCTCATCAAATATGTACTTGAACCAGTATGGAATTTAGCTGGACTGACAGGTTAAAAAGTCTGCAGCCTTGAAATATTCATTAATTATAAACCTTAAAATAACTAATTGACTACACTTACTGGCCGCTTTATTAGGTACATCTTACTAGTACCGGGTTGAAACCCCTTTTGCCTTCAGAACTGCTTTAATCCTTCGTGTCATAGATTTAACATGGTGCTGGAAATAATTATCAGAGATTTTAGTCCATATTGACATGATAGCATCACCCAGTTGCTGCAGATTTGTCATCTGCAGATCCATGATGTGAATCTCCCATTCCACCACATGCCAAAAGTGCTCTGTTGGATTGAGATCTGGTGACTGTGGAGGCTGTTTGTGTACAGTGAACTCCTTGTCATGTTCAGTAAACCAGATGATTCGCATTTTATGACATGGTGTGTTATCTTGCTGGAAGAAGCCATCAGATGAGTACACTGTGGTCATAAAGGGATGGACAAAAATGCACAACCAGAAAAAAAAAAATCTTAAAATCTGGAAATAAATAAGTGTATTTAAAAAGAAAAGCACTGCTGTGTAGTACCATTATTTAAAAATCTAATTCAACTTCACCTTGCTTCCACAGATTTCCACAAGACTTCTCCTTACGTGGTGACAGGAAGTGTAGATCAAACGGTCAAAGTGTGGGAATGTCGCTGATCGCCGCAGGATCCGCTCCTTCCCTGCGCCCAATCCCACGCCTGCTCTTCAGGACGCACTCATTCCCACCTCATCCAGCTCTCTTCTAATAACTATTGTCCTTTTATGTAAATTACTCTGGATGTAGTTTGAGCTTATTAAATGTTACACAAGACACTCACAAGGAGAAAAAAAGAAACGAGTAAAAAAGTAAATAAGTATTCTTGCATGGTGAATCTGAAAACTTGTATACTGTAAAAAATATTTTTTTTTTTGCTTCTCATCATCTAAAAGTACGGTAGAGAAGCAGAGCACAGGCGCTGCTCCGGCCTCAAAGCGTTTCTGAACAGAAGGCAGAATGATGCTGTTTGGGGAATTCGGCAGACAGGCGCTCCAAACCGTTCGCCCGCTTCTTTTCCTTTGACGTTCGTCGCTTTCTGCTTTATCGAGAAGACATTTAAACTGACTGAAGACGAACAGCTTCACGTGTCTGTTCTGTCGTTTAACGCTATGAATGTTCTCCCTTTTACACACAGATTCTCGTATCCGTCACTTTAAGAAGCGGTAAATACATCTTCAGAAGCGTTCTCATCCATGAAGACCTTTAAACTGAAGCGGTTTTAGCAAATCAAAAACATTATCGCATCCAAAAGGAATCGCATGGATCAGTAAAGTGCACTTGTCCCTGGAGGAAGTAGTGTTTCACGCAGGGTTTACGTTGTTTTTTTGTTTGTTTGTTCGTTTGTTTTTGTACAGAAAATCTAATCCTGACACTTTCCGTTGCCACATATTGGTGATGGAGGATCTCAACGTACTTTATTTGCTGACGGAGGGCAAGAGAAGTGCCATTTTGTTTGTTTTCTCTCATTCTTAGGTGCGCACAATTTCACCACTGCGTTCAACTTTCGGGACAAACACCGCTACATTTGATTTAGCACCTGTACTACAGTATATTTCCCAGCTTTCACTCTTGACTGCCCCTCACCACTCGTTCATACACTTCCATCTTTCATTGCTTCTTGATTCAGCTGCTTGCCTGCGCGTTTGTGAAGAGTTCAGGAGACCTCCTTCAGGCTCATTTAGTCAGTCTCTCTTGAACATTGTGGACGAAACCTCTACAGTAGATGGACGTGCAATATCTATAGGCTGCTCTGTGCTCACTGTTGAGGTGTGTGTGTGTTTTCTGTAAACACATTTATAGGACGATCAGTCGACAGGAGCAACAGTTGCGTCAGTGGTGAGTAGTTTGCTGTGCTTGCTGGTACTGTTTCCAACAGTCGAGTCGCGTGTGCCCAACCACTGCCATCCCGAAGTTGTGTGTATGTATGTATGTATGTATGAGTGTGTGTGTGTGTGAGAGAGAATGTGTGTGTCTGTGAGCACACAGTGGACTCTTGACTCCAGCTATTCGCTTTCTCTGCCTTGTCGATGTACTGAGAATCCCCAATCTCGAGGACTTCATTCTGCTTTTTGTGCTCTCACTGTTGACACACACTCGTGCACTCGCATAAAGAAATAATTGTCCATCAGTATATCTTGATGTCATTGTTTGCAACATAATTAAAATAATAAAATATCTGTAAATATAAATCTGCTTGTTTGTTGTAGTTTTCTTTGTCTTATGCAGGGGTGACCAATTTTTTTTCGGTGTGGTACTTTTAAATATTTTAATATACTAATATTTAATATACTAATGTACTTTTAAATATTCTTTCAAAAAAGAGGGTGTGAAATAAAAACTACAATATTTGTGAAAAAAGAAAACCGTACGGAGTGGATAGAGCCGCAGCCATATCACCCTGCAGCCCTAGACCGGTTACTTACTGAAGCTAAGCAGGGCTGAAGCTACGTGGATTGGAGACCACATGGGAAAACTAGGTTACTGTTGGAAGTGATGTTAGTGGAGCCAGCGGGGTGTGCTTAACCGAGTCTGTGTGAGTCCTAATGCCCCAGTAAAGTGAAAGGGACACCATACTATCAGTGAGCACCGTCTTTTGGGTGAGATGTTAAACCAAGGTCCTGACTCTGTGGTCATTAAAAATCCCATGGCACTTCTCTTAAAGAGTAGTGTTTAACCCTGGTGTCCTTTCCAAATTCCTTTACCCATCATGGCCTCCTAATCATCCCCATACACCAATAACTGGTGTGTAGTGTGGGGCTGTCGTCGCATCATCCAAGTGGATGCTGCATGCTGGTGATGGTCTGGAGAGACCCCCTCGTGATTAAGGCCATACACAATAAATGCTCTATATATACAGGGAGTGCAGAATTATTAGGCAAATGAGTATTTTGACCACATCATCCTCTTTATGCATGTTGTCTTACTCCAAGCTGTATAGGATGGAAAGCCTACTACCAATTAAACATATTAGGTGATGTGCATCTCTGTAATGAGAAGGGGTGTGGTGTAATGACATCAACACCCTATATCAGGTGTGCTTAATTATTAGGCAACTTCCTTTCCTTTGGCAAAATGGGTCAAAAGAAGGACTTGACAGGCTCCGATCAAAAATAGTGAGATATCTTGCAGAGGGATGCAGCACTCTTAAAATTGCCAAGCTTCTGAAGCGTGATCATCCAACAATCAAGCGTTTCATTCAAAATAGTCAACAGGGTCATAAGAAGCGTGTGGAAAAATCAAGGCGCAAAATAACTGCCCATGAACTGAGAAAAGTCAAGCGTGCAGCTGCCAAGATTCCACTTGCCACCAGTTTTGCCATATTTCAGAGCTGCAACATCACTGGAGTGCCCAAAAGCACAAGGTGTGCAATACTCAGAGACATGGCCAAGGTAAGAAAGGCTGAAAAACGACCACCACTGAACAAGACACACAAGCTGAAACGTCAAGACTGGGCCAAGAAATATCTCAAGACTGATTTTTCTAAGGTTTTATGGACTGATGAACTGAGAGTGAGTCTTGATGGGCCAGATGGATGGGCCCATGGCTGGATCGGTAAAGGGCAGAGAGCTCCATCTGACTCAGACGCCAGCAAGGTGGAGGTGGAGTACTGGTTTGGGCTGGGATCATCAAAAGCCTTTTCGGGTTGAGGATGAAGTCAAGCTCAACTCCCAGTCCAACTGCCAGTTTCTGGAAGACACCTTCTTCAAGCAGTGGTACAGGAAGAAGTCTGCATCCTTCAAGAAAAACATGATTTTCATGCAGGATAATGCTCCATCATAGTGTAAAAGTACTCCACAGTGTGGCTGGCAAGAAAGGGTCTAAAAGAAGAAAAACTAATGATATGGCCTCCTTGTTCACCTGATCTGAACCCCATAGAAAACCTGTGGTCCATCATCAAATGTGAGATTTACAAGGAGGGAAAACAGTACACCTCTCTGAACAGTGTCTGGGAGGCTGTGGTTGCTGCTGCATGCAATGTTGATGGTGAACAGATCCAAACACTGACAGAATCCATGGGAAAGCAGGCTTTTGAGTGTCCTTGCAAAGAAAGGTGGCCCTGGTTTTTGAATGTCAGAAATGTATATTTGTGAATGTTGAGATGTCATATTGGTTTCACTGGTGAAAATAAATAACTGAAATGGGTATATATTTGTTTTTTGTTAAGTTGCCTAATAATTATGCACAGTAATAGTCACCTGCACACACAGATATCCTCCTAAAATAGCTAAAACTAAAAACAAACTAAAAATTACTTCCATAAATATTCAGCTTTGATATTGAGTTTTTTTTTTTGGTTCATTGAGCACATGGTTGTTGTTCGATAATAAAATCAATCCTCAAAAATACAACTTGCCTAATAATTCTGCACTCTCTGTAAATAACCACATTACATTACAAATACATTGAAATAGTTTGAGTAAATATTTATTTTTAGATTTTCTGTTTTAATTTGTTTTCATTTATTTCTGGTTGTATTTAGTTTTTTTATAGTGCTTGTTTTTGTTTGAAACGATACCAATAAGAATTTGGCAATTAGGTGATTTTAAGGTGGGTTTCTGTTTATTATTTAGTTATTTTAAGCATTTGTTTTAGCCAACAAAAGTTTTATAGTTTAGTCAACTAAAATGAACTCTAGAAAGTCTAGATAGGATTTAAATGCAACTGAAATTAGACGATATGGAAATTATTCCATGTGAAATTGACATTTGACATTTACATAAAATACATTTGAATATACCCTCACAAATTGCTCCTTAAATGTAAAAAAAAAAATTTCAGATATTCAGATTTCAGGCTTCAAATGTCAAAACCCGAACCATTAAAATCACAGCACCACTGAAGTGAACCAATTACTGAGAAACATTAATTTAGTAAAGTTTGCTGGGGTTAATCTTGCACTGATTATCTTCATTTGATTTGTGAAGATCACTTTGATTTTGACCTTGCATGTTTCCATGGAAACAGTGGATGAAGCTGCACAGACGCTGTAGAAAAACTGTCAATAATATATTAAAAAAAACGCAACCCAATAAGTTACATTTATAAAGAATTACCTGCTTTTGTCATTTTTAGGCATCATTTAAAAAACATGAAAGGTTGTAATGTGTCTTGCTCATACAGGTCCAGACAGATGAGACCTTTGTGTTTTTAAATTTGGGTATAGGTCTAGTCTATTTCAGTGCACCCACCAGACAGACAGCAGTGACTGTATCCTGGCAACTGTCTCAGACTGGAGTCTGAGATGGCCACTGTATGGAAAGGACTACAGTATGTGTCTTTAAATCCTGTTCAGCTGTAAGAGAACATCAAATGCATTTTTCTTATTAGTATTAACACTGAAAAGAGAAAGCTACACGGAAACAATAATAATAAAAGTGATTATGACTACACACAAAAGAAACTTGATAAAGTATCAACTTAATTTTTGCACATGACATGTATGGCTACTATGTAGCTATATCTAAATACTATCGTACAATAGACTATCTATCTATCTACACTGTAAAAAGTCATTCTGTGGCCTTGTAGATTTCATTAATATTAATATCTACACTTTAATAAAATTAATTTCCTGATTTTAGGGCATTTTTTTTTGCTTTGAAATAACGTAGAAATGTCAGTAATAAAATCTAATCAATTTTATTATAAGAATTTAGCTGTTATTTTTAATTATTTTCAAAAAGAGAAAATATTGATTAAATTCAACGTGATTAAAATGAGCATTTTCAAATTAGCCTGCAGCACAAGCCAATATGTTTAGCCGGGGAAAGGCTGCCCTCGCAATCAATCCATACTTGTTGAATTCATTTAATAATATTGCTTGTAATCTGTTACCTTAATTTTATTGTGTAGATATAGGGTATTATTTTCTAGAGCTGATGAACAGGCTTCTCACATTTTATGTTAAATCAAAATAAAAATATTGAGTAGTTTTTATTAACATTGTGTTGGTTTTTCTGTTCAATTAAATTAATATTTTTGTTTAAAATTGGCTAATTTCTTTAAGTACTGTTTGTGGTTACTGATTTTAAATGACTAATTTTGAATAAGCTAATTTAATTAATTGTTACTCAATCCATATATGTTAAATTAAAAAAATAATATTGCTTGTAATCTGTTACCTCAATTTTATTGAGTAGATATGGGGTATTATTTTTTTTTTACTGTCTGTCTGTCTGTCTGTCTGTCCCATGCCTGTTTGAATATTTACCTGGTTGTCTTTTGTCGATCTAGCCATTATCTGTCAGCTAGTTGACCACTAGAGGGGGCTCTTGCATTGAAAACGAAGGATCCTGCGGCTTCACAAATAAATGAATAAAAAAGATTATATTCCAGATGCTGATTCCAATGTATAACACGTGACTGTTTAAAAACAATCTGAATGATCAAAGCCACATCCCAACAAACACACAACGTTGCTTCAACGTAGCGACCTTCCTACAACGTTGTACCAACCTTGCAAAAAGGTTGAGAATTCTACGTTGTTGCTAAAGGTTCCCACAACGATGTCATAATGTTGCCATTTAAACGTCACGAGGGCCGCGTTCTTTACGTTGTTCTTTTGTAGCGTGAACTACCACTCTGCAACATTTACTCGTCATAGCTGAATCAGTTTAAATATCAACAGACCGTCGTCTCATTCGTCAACAACCGTGGAGACGTGAGTATTGCTTTATTTCTTCTTGCTAAATAAGATATTTAAATTGTGAATATTAAACAAACCTACGATTTCCACGACAATCTGTTCCAACATTACACAAAATATAATAAGCCATAATAAAATTAATACGAGCGAGTGATATTTCAGCACTCCATCGACGGACAGCAGCATTAAAATCATTATGTTAAATCTCTCGATAAAAAAAATTCCTGATAATTTACCTACCGTGTCTTTAGTCAACTGGACAATAATGTTTTTGAAGTTCATTTTCTTCTATATGGACCGTTATGGATACTTTAATCATCACACGATCCCAGCCGACCCACTTTTTACAAAACACGGACTTTTAAATACAAAAAACACCTCTGTGCAGTTAGTGTCCTGTTAAAGGGACAGTTCACTCAAAAATGAAAATGTACTTAATTATTTACTCTCAATTGATTCTAAACCTTTGTTTCTTTAGTCTGTTGAACTCTAACGACAAAACACCCATGGAAGTCTACTTACAGTTTTCCAGATTTATTAAATATATCTTCTTTATTGTTCATCAGAAAAAAAGCTAAAGTTTGGATCACGTAAAGGATGAGGATAAATGGTAACAGAATTGTCAGCTTTGGGGGATCTATCCCCATAAGTTAAAGTATATAAGTTGATGTTAATATGCCTAGTTAATATTC
>CAIGQQ010025544.1:2598851-2614501 GCA_903798035.1 Danio albolineatus | reverse complement strand
GCAAGTAAATTGTGCACTGGCTCACACACTGCACTGAGCCGTGTGAGAAGCGTGTTCTCATACGTGTTAGCGAAAAAATAAAGAAATAACTTCACTGCTACACGTGAATCACGCGTGACGTCTGGCTCGACACTTCACTGCCACACGTGAATTACGTGACGTCTGCGTGACGTCAACGTCACGTCTACATCACGTCTGCGTCTTAAATTGAATGAATTTAATAGCAAATAAAAAAAAATTTAAGACGTCAGTGAGACGTTCAGTGAGACGTTCAGTGAGACGAGTGCACGTTGCAGCGTCATGTTAATGAACCTGTCCGAACGCCATACATTTCTACGTTGTCGCAATGTAGCGAGCACGTAAGCGGCGACGTCGCCTTTGGAAAAATGCAACGTTGTACAGACATCGCTACAACGTAAATGTGTTTGTTGGGACAGTATTCTTCAATGAACTTCAACAACAAAATTAATCAAATAACCCACTTTAAAATGTAAAAATGCAGACAGACTCTTTGTCTCCTTCGATTCCCACAAATAGACATAAACACAGAAAGTGTCCAAATATAGAGAGGTTAAATGTTTACAGGTGACTTACAGAAGCTGGATACCTGTCACTTCATCATCATCCCAGCTTACACTGAACCTGCCAAATGTCAATGAGAGATGGCATGCAGACTTTCTGTGCTAGTGTACTTGAAGTCTAGGGTGCCGCGTGTGTCGGAATCTGCAGGCTGAGTGTGAAACGGACGCATACATTCATTAATGTTGACCGTCTGCGTGTTTGTAGCATGGTTTGTATGTGTA
Source organism: Danio albolineatus (assembly GCA_903798035.1). Taxonomy (NCBI): domain Eukaryota; kingdom Metazoa; phylum Chordata; class Actinopteri; order Cypriniformes; family Danionidae; genus Danio; species Danio albolineatus. The sequence goes on along the minus strand of CAIGQQ010025544.1, from coordinate 2,613,698 downwards.
TGTGCGTGTGTTGCCATGTTCTACGCAGCTCACAGCTGAGCGCTGATTGGTGGAGACATTCTGAGGGTACCCTCGTCATCTAGGGTATCCCTACAAATCAGCCAATCGCAGGCTGTTGCCAGGCGAGCGCTCATTCATGGAGAAGGCAGCATGGCACGAGCCAGAAAACCAGCTTTCTAAATAAGGAATTTAAAATAATACGAGCGCTATTTAAAAGTCGAGCCCCAGTCTGGTTAATAATTAGCCGGAAATTAATTAGTTATTGATTATAAATAAATATAATAAAAAGTGTAACACAATCTAAGGCCTAATACACACTTTAAGGAACATACTCACAACTACATACATTATATATCAAGCCACCAGTCTTAGACTATTTCAAGTTTAATGTATGTGTTTTGGGGTAATACATACATTATTTACTATTATAATCAGTGTTAACAAGTGTTTGAGCACACGACAGGCTACGTTAAATACGTATATCTTTAAAAAACTAAATGTTTTGCATAAATTGACAAATGAATAATGATTTCCATTTCAGAAATGGTTTATATCTGCTAGTTCTTAACAGTACATTAGCTACTTATTGTGAAAAAAATAATTTATTGAGTCAGCGTAACAGAGTGGGCCTGTAAAACAAGCTATGCTGAATATTTGATTTACGTCACTCATGACTGTTCACCGCGCCCTCGGTTGCTTAAGAACTTTTATAAACCATAGGGGAAAACACACACACACACACACACACACCGGAGGCAAATGCTTGACGATGACCAACGAATACAAAACAACAAAAAGAAAAACTCGTCTTCCTTGTAAGAAGCTTCGAGTTTTGTTTTTGTCTGTGTACAATTAACGTTTGCTCCAAACACGCCTAACCACGATCGGGGCGTGGCGTTTTGGACACTCGTTCAGGATGAATGGCAGCTACCAAGACAGCGAGGCAGACTCATGCTTTATGGCAAGCCGTTTTAACATGTAATAATTGCAACTACAATGTAGCAACCTACTGTACTCGGTGACAAAAATGCTTTTTGCAGGCCAATGCGTGATACCACAGCCTGATTCATGCATTCATGTATGCATTTCTTTTTCTTTTGCTGCAAATATTGAAAAACATCCTCGTTATGTTGTGAAATATTTTAGATTCTGATCTTAATGTGTACCAACATCCATTCATTTATTTATTTTCTTTTTGGCTTAGGTCTAGTCCCTGTATTAATCTGGGATCGCCACAGCAGAATGAACCGCCAACTTATCCAGCATATGTTTTATGTAGTGGATGCCCTTCCAGCTGCGACCCATCACTGGGAAACACCCATACACACTCATTCACACACATACACTACAGACAATTTAGCTTACCCAATTCACCTACACCACTTATTTGGACATGTGGGGAAAACCTGAGCACTGTATGCAAACTCCACACAGAAATGCCAACTGGCTCGAACAAGTGACCTTCTTGCTGTGAGGCGATCGTGCTACCCACGGCGCCACCGTGACGCCCCATATAAGAACATGTATTTCATCATTTAACGAACCTAATTAAGATCATTATTAATATTATTTATGATTATATGATTATTATGGGGTGACAGGCACCGCCAGGTTAAGCCCTGCTCACACAAGTTCAGCCGCATGATGGCCGTTGCAATCAGATATTTCCCTCAATCAAATTCTGGCAATGTCAGAAGATTTCAGACTCTTTACTGCAGTCAGTATGACTTCAGCAACAACAAAAAACTCAATAGACTGATTTCACGCGGCCGCCATTTTAGACAGCGAAATCGAGGCAGTGGTGGGAAGAAACCCGGAAGTATCGCCTGAGTCACACAGGACTGTTGTGTACCTGGCTGTATATCTTATCAGCAAAGAGAAAGTCACACAAATTCATACTTTCACCACCTTTCGACAGACCCGAAGGTCCGTTCTGAATGAATAGTGAAAATAAATAGGGATGTCAGATCTCATTTTCAGCCAAAATAGGGGAAATGGCACTAGTTAGCTAACGTTTTCTTTCCCAGAAATACGTTTTAGATAGCATTTATCAAACTCAAGTTAATAAACTGATCATTTTCACTATATTAGACTCGTCACGATACAAAATTTCAATTATGAAATGTGAAAAAAAAAACTCTGTTTCCCATGAACATTTAAGGCACTGTTGATGGCATTATTAAACACCGCTGATTGGCCGTTGTGTTCATGTGCTCAACAGAAATGACTGTGATTGGCCGTGACGGTCATCAGTTCACCACACTTGTGGCACTTCGCTGATGTTTACCGATTGCAAACACAGATGAGCGATCCGCTTGATGAGTCGACTGATCTTCACAGCTTTAAAACGCTCCATTGTCCGTGTATCTTTGTTTGCAATCTTTGAAGAGTGGTTAAATAATGACCTTCACTGCCAGTCACAGTCATTTCTGTTGGGCACTGGTGAATACTATGGTAAATCAGCGCTGCTTAAGAACACGCTCAGCGGCGCTAAAATGTTAGTGGGAAATGGACGTTTTTAAAACTTCAGTACCGAGACAACACTGTTACAGACAACACGAAGGTGTGCTACAGAGGACTGCATTGTTTCTCACCGGGTTAGGTAGGCTGAAGCAGGCTCGCTTTCTCGCTCGCTTTTTAAAATGGCGCTCGCGTGAAATAAGTGTATGGGAGCGCTGAATCTGATTATGCAATCAGCGCAACATCTTCAAAGCAGCGCAGGGAAATGTCAAAGCAGCTTTTTTCTGGTTTTATTATTGAGGCACGATGTGAGCACAATTACTGCTACAGTTTGTTTATGGGGCACCACGGTGGCGTAGTGGGTAGCATGTTCACCTCACAGCAAGAAGGTTGCTGGTTTGAGCCCCAGCTGGGTCAGTTAGCATTTCTGTGTGGAGTTTGCATGTTCTCCCTGTGGTTGCGTGGGTTTCCTCTGGGTGCTCTGGTTTCCCTCACACATTGACATTTTTTATGTGCATATCCAAAATGCGAATAAAAATAGATGGATGGAAACAAAGCTACTGATGGATGACGTCAAACTCAGTTTCTTTTATGTCTGTGTTTGGCACGTCTGGATTATCGTTCAGTCGGACATTATAACAACTGAGATCTGGCGTTCTATAATCATTTTTAAAGGATTAATAAAAATCAGACAGTGTGACGTCTGCGCTTCAGTGGAAAAATCACAGCTGCTGGATTTACAATTTATAATATGTCAATTCTTCCAAAATACACAAAAGTTAGTGGTTGTTTAACTGGGAGAGCAATAGAGTAAATGTTCATATAAACTAAACAGTGTGTATCTCACATGAATAAAGCACATCCTCTGATTGTTAAAAACCTGTTCATAGACATCAGTGTGTATTTTTCAGTCAGTGCATGTTGTATTTGCTAGTGCTTCCATGTACTCAAATATCTGAAACCTAACATAAATGTCATGTGACTACAAACCCTTATTTATTCTGATTTATGGCAGCACACTTGTCTTTCTCTGGCTCAAAGTGAGTCATTGCGGGAAAGCGGATTTGAATCTAGCAGCTGATCATGTGACACACCGGATGTTCTATGAAGCACTCCGTCAGTCACCAACAAAGTCTGTCATCAAATTGGTTCAGTATCATTACCTTCCAGAACTGTCTTGACCAGGGACAGATGGGCCATCTGGCAATTCTGGCAATTTTTTTTGTTTTTAAATATATATTGTTTTTACATGCAGTCAGCTTTTATCTCTTGCAAGATGTTAATATTTTGATGATGATAATGATGATGATGAGGATAATAATAATAATAATAATAATAATAAAAATAATAAATGTTAAGCATTTGGCCAAATCGGCGATGGTCGGCTGGTTTCGAGATGGGCCGACCCAATCGGAGGTTACGCGGACGTAATCAAAATCTGGCAAGAATGTCAAACAAACAGTAAGTGCATTACAAGCTACTTGTCAAATACGGACGGTAAAAAGGAAAGGAAAGGCGGTGCCAAAAAGCTCAGAGAAAGCAAAAAAGGGCTCTAAAATCAGATGCTGCCAAATGCATAAATTTAATTGAAATATTCTCAAAAGGTTTAAATTTGGTTGCTGCATCAGAGGGCATAAGAAGAAAACAGAAAATATATTACTTAATCTATATACTAAAATATTCTAAGTGATTTTTACACCAGGGGCAACGCAGTGCGCAGTAGGTAGTGTTGTCGCCTCACAGCAAGAAGCTGGGTGGTTCGAGTCTCGGCTGAGTAAGTTGTCGTTTCTGTGAGAAGTTTGCATGTTCTCCCTGCAGTGAATGTACTTGTCCATGGTTGGGGCTGTGTCGGTGTGGTAATGTGGGCTGGTGTGGCTTTAGTGCCAGGGTTGAATTTTTGTCCCAATCCGCCCCTGGTCTTGACTCCTGAGTGTCTCTCGAGCACTCCCACAGAGCGATCTTGTGCCTCCAAAAGCCACTACACGTTTACTGCATTTTATCTTCGTCTTCTGAAAAGGTCCACAGTGGATTCTCCTACTGCAGCAAACTCTGTTTTTAATTTTGATATTTAATTATCAGGAATTTATATTTCCACTCTTTGACTTATTGGATGGAAATTTACTGTATTTGCATATGTTTTTATGCAATATTTCAGTTTTGTGCATAAATCTATGTCGCACCTTTGATAGAAAATATAAAAAGCTTTCTCATTCTCTTGTTCTCTTCAAAATCTGTGCTGGTTATTCTAATAAAAGGGATAAATGTAAGCCCGCTTGCCATACACGGTCTCGCCATGCAAATGAGCCGCGCTCAGCCTTTAGCGGCTGCCCATGTGGACAGACACCATGCCTTGTTGTTCTCCACGCTCATTGGTTCCCTCGCATCGACATGTTTTAATCATGTGCTAATGTACTGCAGGGCTGAGCTGCGGCGAAAACCCGGAACATGGATTACACGCACGCTTCACGCCATATTTTCTATTTACGCTCTTTCAAGCATACAAAAACACATTTGTACACCCTCAATCGTGTTGTATGTATCTACGCATGTCATAAATATCACCTGTATAAATCTTTCGATGTATTTTATGAGATTTCGCTCAGTGCGGAATCCCGATCCGTCGGCTCTGCGTGACAGCGTGTTCCGCCGTGGTTTCCCGTCGCTGGTAGTAGGAGGGAGGAGTAGCGCCGCTGAGGGCGGATCCTAAACGGTATGCCTTTCGACTTGTTGTGTTTTCTGTTACTCCAATCGCCATCTTGTTGCCAGTGAAGTAATGTGTTTCTGGTGAATTTCAGGAGCGCCCTGGATGTCTTATGACTGTCTTTGGAAGCCGGTGGATTATACTGTGATTAACCCACTACACAAATCCGCACCGGGGGCTTGCACACATTTGACCGGGAACGCGTTTTATCGGTGTTCAAAATGAGTATCGATACCCTGTTGGAGGCGGCCAGGTATTTGGAGTGGCAAGCCCAGCAACAACAGATTACACGTGGTAAGGCGGGGGGGACGTGGGTGATTGCACAGAGACACGGGATTTGTGAGATATGTATGAACTGACTGGGATTTAACCATGCAAACTGCGTATTCACGCCGGTGCACTTCAAGAGAAAAAAAACTACAGTGATGTTCTCTTTTAAAAGCTGCAGGCATTGTAAATAATAGCTGGCTGATGGTATCCACTGGTTTCCAGTGTTTGTAGGTTGCAGTGTTCGTGACTAGGGCATGTTTCGCTTACTCGGTTTCCGGGTTAAATCCAGGCTATATTTAGTGTGCTACTATACTCGCTCGATAGCGCTGCGGTGGGTGGGTACGTTTGTACTCGGCGCGTCGTGTGTATTATTTTTATTGTCACACATGCCTTTTAAATATTATATTGGCTCGGTATTATATCTAAAACAACATGAACAGTATTAATAAACAATGTATCAATAAACAAGTTCATTCAAAGTAGCGAACGTCGTGTTTCCCATCCTCTGGGCGGTGGCAATAGACCAAAGGATTTTTTTACATAATGACATTGCCGAGTGCTTATCTCACTCATGACTTTCAGGACCAGCCTACTTTTCTGGTCATACTTCCTCGTAATTATTTCCTCAACGGGTTTTCATAGTTCACAAACCGTCTAGATGCCGACAATTCATGAAACAATCAAAGTTTCAATTCAAACCATACACATTTATCTTTTTAAACTGAGCTGAAGGCTTTTTGTTTCATTCTCGAGATGACGTGTCAGTGAAGCCACACCCACAGCAAATACCGCGTGCTAAAAGTCCGCCCTCTTCGACCACGTGCGCGCCAGACAATCCCCCACCCCCCTCCCCATCCTTCCCTCCCTCCTCGGGTCACAAACCGGGGAGAAAATAGGGCATCGCCGCCCTCCCTCAATGCAGAAGTTATATAATGTGCTTTTTTTTTAATGCATATCCAAGTTTGAGCTTTGCACGCTGGTCTACTCTGCAGACTGAATTTCTTGGAATACAGATGAACAGCTTGTAGAACAATGCTTGCAGTATTATTTGAACGTCTCTGCAGGTTTTTCTCTATTCAGATGTGCATACTTTTCATGCTCTTGCAAAAGATTTGACCTTGTACTAGATCTGGAAAACTGCATGCAATTTCTTATTGAAGACGCTTTGTGGGGGGTATTAAACAGAAAAATCCCCCACTTTAAACTCTGTCTTCATTAAAGAGATAGTTCAGCTAAAAACTGAACACAAGAGCAGATATTTTGAAGGAAAGTGATAACCTGCCAACATTGACACCAGGGCTGGATTAACCAATGGGCATTATGGGCACATGCCCAGGGGCCCGTGCGCACCTGGGGCCCCTGCAAGGGGGGAAAAATGCAGATTTTGGAGGGCTTATTTTGTGCAAATAGTGCACCTCTTTGTAATAAGCTAGTTGAATGACTCCTGTCCATCACCGTTTGACAGAGACAACATAACTAAAGAGCAACAGGTGACAATAGTGTGAGTGGCGTAGCTCGTAAAACGCATGGCAATATGTTTTGACGCGATCAATCATGAAACCCGGTTCGAATCCAGCGTCTGATGAACTCGTTCGTCTTTTTCCCCCCTCTACATATCAGATTTTGCCTACTCTTCATCACGAGGAAGACAAGTAGGAATCATTATTAGGTGTGTGTATTATGGAGGACTCAGATTCATAGAACTGGATTGGAGAGATGTTATATCCAAATCATATGCATCATAAGTTTTTAGAAGTTATACAATTTAAAATACCCTTAAATATATATTTTTAGTACTGCTTGAGTGAACTTTGACAAGTATATTAAAATCCATAAACTTTCACTAGTTTTATAAGTATTTTTTTTTTCAAAGTATGCTTTAAAAAATAACTTTAAATCTTTGTAGACTAGAAATATATGTACTGTATATCATTTATTTTTAGAAATGTGGGCAATACATTATAGATTAATTTTATTCAAAAAAAAATATATTAATCTCATTTTTTAAATCAATTATAGGGGTGCAGCGAGGTTGGGGGCCCTTCAAGACATTGTGCCCAGGGGCCTCTGAATTCTTAATCCGGGCCTGATTGACACCCATATCATTAGTTTCTCCTACTGTGGAAGTCAATGGTTACAGGTTTCTAACATTCTTCAAAATAACTTCTTTTGTGCTCAACAGAATAAAGAAACTCATAATGGTAAACTCTTAATACAGAAACACTTGAGAGCGAGTAAAATGTACATTTTTGCCAAACAGATGGCTTTAAGGGGTTTTATACACATATTGTTGGCAAATATATAATAGATTCATATACTTGAGGTGCAGAATGAAGAATTTAAGTGTTTTCTGAGAAACTGAACAAAAGTAACTTAATTTATGCTCTGAACACTTACAATTGATTTTGCAGCATGAAGACTTTCTGTTGGCAATAGGCATGGGCCGGTATAAGATTCTGACGACATGATAACCTTGGAAAAAAATATCACGGTTTCACGGTATGACGGTATTGTGTTTACTGCTCTAAAATATATTCTTTTTAAATGTCTGGCTAAAAAACAAAATCTTTTTCCCCAATGAACGCAATATATTTTATTTTGAGAAAAATTTGAAATATTTTGGGGCAGTAAACATGTCAGGCTAAATAAGTCAAATGAATCATTGACTTTTGCTGTCTTCATTTGTTTCAAAAACACAGATTTCTTTACAATTTACACCTAAAAAACAAACAAAAAATGTAAATAAAAAAAAAACTTACACATACCTTAGGAATGGTATAGCAGAAAATTTTGGTGGTATGAAAACCTTGACTTTTACATACCGTGGTATACCTTGAAAACGGTTATCGTCCCATGCCTAGTTTGCAATCAATTTGCTAAACCCGTTGAAAGTTGTCTGTTGTTTTAATCACTCTTCAGTTTCTTTAATGATTTTAATCTTAAATAATTTTAAAGATTAATTTAGCTTTCCAAGTGAATGTGTCTTGTTTAATATATTTGGGAATCTTTAGATATTTGCGCAGGAAAAAAAAAAGAAATATTGCATACATGGATCAGAACATAAATACTGATAAAGTCATGCACGAAGTGAACAGAAGGTACAGTAAAACATATTTTCAGATGTGACTTCTGGAGTTTTCATGGCTATGGTTTTGCCAAAACCCTAAATCTGTTCTATAAAGCTATTTTCATAATTTCCTACTGTAAATATATCAAAGCAGTGGAAAGTGAACAACATTAAGGCATTTTTTGAACTCTTAGCTTCTATATTTTCTCTTCAAATATTCAATCAAATATTGTTGACTAATTTCCCAGAGATGGGTCGTGGCTGGAAGGGCATCCGCTGCGTAAAACAAATGTCGGATAAGTTGGCGGTTCATTCCGCTGTGGCGACCCCGGATTAATAAAGGGACTAAGCCGAAAAGAAAATGAATGAATGAATGAATTGTTGACTAACTTTCATGTGGGCAACACGGTGACGCAGTGGGTAGCGTTGTCATCTCACAGCAAGAAGGTCGCTGGTTCAAGCCCTGGCTGGGTCAGTTGTGATTTCTGTGTGGAGATTTCAGGTTCTCGTCGTGGGTTTCCTCTGGGTGCTCTGGTTTCCCCCCACAGTCCAAAGACATGCAGTACAGGTGAATTGAATAAGCTAAATTGGCTGTAGTGTGTGAATGCAAGTATGGATAGGTGTTTCCCAGTTTTGAGTTGTGGCTGGAAGAGCATCTGCTGTGAAAACTTGGTTCAGATTTTTACTTGGCCTGCCAAAATTTTTCTCTGGCCCCACCCAAAAAAAAAGTTAATTGCTATTTCTTAGCCACATATTTTAAATAATGTGTCAACAATAATTTCCAAAAACTTTAAGGAAAATGTGCAGGTATTTTTTTGCAAAACAAAACCTGGCTGACTTAAAAATGACAGCAAAACATCACAAAACAGACATTTTCTTTTAGCCTCATAATCTGATGTTGCCGTCATGTTGTCGTCTCTTCGCTTTGTTGGTTCTTACCAGGTTAGGGGGAAAATATGTGCTCACAACATCCAATCAGATAAGAGGAACCAAACAAGCAATCTGGTATTTACGACTTCACAGAGAAGGTAGCGTTCAAATACTTGAAAGCACAAACTATTTCTTGATTTTAAGACTATATATGCATGCAATTGACAAATAGTCGCAGACAAATAAAAATTTAGTAAAAAGGCAGCACTGGCCTGATCGGGCCAGTAACGATTCTGTCTACTGTCCTGAGCATCTCTCACACTGTCCCCGGGCCATAGGGCAGTCCTTATTGTTGAGCCCTGTCAGTGCAAAGTTATTTTTTTTAACTATAAATGTTTCTAATACAACTCATTGAGTGCTCTGAGCTTACTTGGTCTTTAAAAATGTTTTAAATTTACCTTCACAAAACCTGCTGAAACCCTTTTAGTTGTGCAGACATTAATTATTTCTTATTTTGCACGTTGGATTTTTAAAACCTCATAATTATGATGAGTAATGGGCTCATATCGACTAGTAAACTTATCTTCAAAGTAACATGGTCATTAAATTGCTAGATTGATGCATTGTTGTTTGCATTTGATTTCATTGCTCCAATTGAGTCTCGTCATTGTTATTTTTTTTGAACAAACTCAAATGAGTGCATTTTTTGAGTACAGTACATTGCAGTTAATGAATATCCTCTTCATATCTTTTACAATATTATGGTGTAGAATATTTAATCATTATTTTACTCTGAAAATGAAATAACTCTGTAAGATATATGAGCAATTCCATGCAAATGTCAACCTTGCCATGAAATTATTAAGTTGTCATTATAAATAGCGAAACTCTTCTAATATTTTTTGTGTATTCTTGTATTTTACAGTGCTGTACAAATACTCAAAAATGTCTCAGTCAATGTTTTCAAACAATTATATTTGATTTACCAAAATCTTACAAATGTCACATCCATAACAGAAAAGTGTCACATCCATAACAAAGCTTTTTCTTCATAAATGCAAAAATGTCAATTAAAATGAAACCAACCATGTTTGTTTTACAGAGAGCCGACACTTATCCTTGTGATTATCATTATTCCTTTTGGATTTTGCAGTTTAATCCACAGAATTTCTACAAAGTATGTTGTATACTGTAAACTTGCAGACTTTTTTTATCACATCCATAACGCATGTTTATTTCCCTCATTTAAAGTATAAAAATTGATTTCAGATTGATATTTTTCTGATGCCATAACTCTGTGTATGTTTGTTTTGTAAAATGTAAACAGATGTTTTAATATAATGTTAACATATACCTTATCTGTGCGTTTATGTTTTGAGTTTTTACTGGACACTTCACATCCATAGCGCTGGAATTGCTCATATATTTTTTTGTTGTTGTTCCAATCGCTGTTTTTAAAGTTAAGTATTTAAAAGGACCCGAATGTAATACTTGCCACGCATCGGGAAGTAAATGAAACATTGTAACGGTTTATGAAAATAATTGTAACAATTTCTGCAAGCGTGCAGTGTTTTGGCCTGAATATCAGATTGAAGAGACTGTGTTTATGTTTGTAATCTAAAGCACAGCTCAGTGATCTTTTGACGTGATCACCTCATGAGATCAGTGTTTTTAAGTGTATGCAATTAAAGGGACCATTCACTCAAAATTGAAAACAATCTGTCATCATTTACTCACCCTTTACTTGTTCAATAACAGTTCAGAAAACCTGCAACTTTCATAGTATTTAGTTTTCCTATGGACGTCAATGATTACAGGTTTCAAACATTCTTCAGAATGTCTCCTTTAGTGCTCAACAGAATGAATAAAACTCATAATAGTTACATAACCACTTGTGAGTGAGTAAATAGTAGGTAAAATTATTAAAATATATTTTTCTTATAGATTCCTTTGGGGGATTTTATTCACAGATTGGTAGCAAATATATAATAGATGCAAAAAATCAAACCTAAATTAAGATTGATTTACGTGAGATGCAGAATGAAGAATAGGTCTTGTTTTCTGAGAAACTGAACAAAGGTAACTTAATTTATGCTCTAAACCAGAGATGCACAAACTAGGGCCCTCGGGCCAAAGTTGGCCCATGGTAACCTTTGATTTGGCCTGCCACCCCATCTGAGAAGAGAGGAAGAAGGATGGGGTTGATTTCAAGATTGTCAATTGAAATTTAATGTAACCCTTTGTTTGTTTGTTCGTTAAAGTCTAACTGAAATTATATGTTTCAATTAAATGGTGTATATTAATTAGATTTAGTTTAAATGTAAATACTGTCACCCGACAACGCAGAGAATTTGGTGAGCGAATCAAGTCAAAAGCAGATTCTGTTTGACCTGTGTATTCACCATTGAACTCCACTGTAGGGCTGTGCAATATGGACAAAATAATCATATTGCGATTTTTGGAACAAATTTTGCGATTTTATTTTATTTTGGCAGCTGTTTTTGCTTTGTCAAGTACGCTACATACACACATTCTCAATGTATTCAGTGCACAAGAAGTGCAGAACAAAACATTTCACAATGATATAACAGTATTACGTTTAATAAATAAAACTGTAATAAAACGGTCTTTAAAACAGACGACATAAACTAACTGAAGATGAACAAACCTCAGCTCTAGTTAAACACATACTGTACACAGCAGCACTCACTGTTGCATCAACAAAACAACATGAACAAATAAAGATGAACTAACCTCAGTTACAGTCAGAACAATAAATAAAAACTAATGTAAATCAAAACCACCTATTCGCTTCTCCTGCTCAACTTTGTCATGTGCGCTGTGAGCTCTGGTTAACATCTTTCTCCCGCTCAGCTTAGCTGTAATCACCTGGTGTGCTGCGTCAGCTCTGATTGGTTAAAATATTAAAATCATGCGCACAAGAACAAAAATAAATTAATAGGTAAAATTGCATCCTTATGCGATTTAATTTAACATGCAATTTAAGAAATTGCATGTGCTTAAATCACGATTTTTTTTGCGATTGCTATTAATTGCACAGCCCTACTCCACTGTGTCGTCAATGTGATTGTTTTTGTTGCAATAAGTGATCGTTTTAAAATTTGTATTGGTTAATATAATTTAAAGTAATGTTTACTATTTATTTTTAAATATTACTCATGGCAACTTTAAAGTAATATAGTTTGTTATATTTCCCTTCGGCTCGCGGCTCTCAATTATATTCAGTTTTTGGCCCTTCATACGAAAAAGTTTGGGCACCCCTGCTCTAAACACTATCATGTGATATTGAAGTGTTAAGACTTTCAGTTTAGAAAACCTGTAACCGCCACCTTCCATAGTATTTCGTTTTCCTGCTATGAACATCAATGGTTACAGGTTTCAAACATTCTTCAAAATATCTTCTTTTGTGTTCAACAGAACAAAACAAATCTTAAATGTTTGGAGGCACTTGAGGGTGAGTGAACAGTGAGTACGTTTTGATTTTAAGGTGATTTATCACTTTAATAGGCTGTTGACCGATGACTTCAGGAGTGTACTTTATGATTGACTGCTGCTAGCATTTAAATGTCTAAAAAGAAACACGTTTCAGCAAATGCATGTTTCTTCTGCAGTTATATAATGGTTAGAATTGTGAGTCCACTGAAAACACCGATCTCAGCTTTCTTTAGTTTTTGAAGTCTTCTGAGAATGCTTTTCACAGTCAATATTATTATTCCTGCTGATGCAGGAGGATTCCCGCATGTCGTGGTTTAAACCATACAAGCGTTTCGCATCAGGTCAACCCTTTGTCTCTGTACTCGCTTTCGTGCGCAGGAATGTCTTGCGGTACAAATGACACTTTTGGCTTAAAGACGAATTGGAGAACAGCCCTAATTCCTCCCCCATTTGATTTATGATTTAAACATTGATCTTATGTCACAGCCTATGCAACTGAATATGTATTGATGAGGGTAAACAATAGATTCGCCCATCAGTCATGGAATGGAGTGGCTTTTTTTGGCTGCAGTCAGATGGTGCCACCAGGCCTCAGATTCTCTTGCTCTCTCGGCTTCTCCTGCTGTGTGTGTGATGTCAGTGTAGAGCTGGAGACTGGCGAGACTCGTACTGGGGCTTCTCTCTTAAAGAGACAGAGCGACTCTTAGAGACTCACACCCCACCTTCGTTCGGACATGGTGTCATGGAGTGTATCTGCTTTTTCTTCTTAAAAATTGAAGGATTTGAGCTTTTAGATAAAAGATAAAACAGATAAATGCCATAAATACCGCAATAATTATTGCTAAAACACTATTTGAAATCTGCCAATCATCATTTTTAGTTCATGCTGTTGAAGGATTATTAATCTGTTTGAGGAATACATTAAGTCTGAGGAATATTAATTACTACAAGACCTAGAATGACATCATTTTGGTGACAATCGCTTATGGTGCTAATCTCCTTACGGTCTTAAGGACAAAAGTAGTGCAAGTATTAGTTTTTTTGATGACCAGTAGATATTGTCTTAATACATTGTAATATGTTTATTGAAAAAAACATATTTGATGATCAGTTACATTTATTCCACTATATATATATAGAATGGTTTTACATAAGGGATTCACTGAAATGAAATTTTGGACGCGCTTGGCTGAAAACCGAAAACAGAAACTGAAAATGCGTTGTAATTATTCATTATTTCATTAAACAATAAAGATTATTTACTAAGACTTTTTAAATGTAACTCTGCAACTTAAATTATGCTGATAAAAAAAAAACTCAAGCCAATAAAATAACCCTTTTTATAGACAGTAACATTTTTATCAGCTTGTTGAGTCTGACGTCACGCAAAGCGGCTCCCGGGTCCAAGCACTCTATCAAACTTTGTGGGCAGACTCAAAAAATGGTAGTGATAAACATTTACAACGCGATGTAATACTTTTAAAAAGTCATGATCTCAATATATATACCTATTCAATGGCCAGAATGTGATTCATCTTTTTAATAAATTGTTAAAATATTGATTGTCTTCTGGAAATTTATTCAGTAAATTTCTCTAAATTATTATTATTATTTATAAATTATTATCTTAGTTATTTTGATAAGATATTATTTTTTAAAAAAGTTTTCATAATTAAACGTAAAATTTTTGTGATTGAGGAGGAAGTCCTGATATGAATAAGCTCTTTAGGTTGTACCGTAGTCATAAAGCAAGATACAAATCCTTCTTCATTTTAGTAATATACAATTTCTAAAAAAAGATTCTCTTTAACATGTTTTCAAAGGTTTGTTTTGTCATTTATCTCTTCTTCATTTTCTTTTCGGCTTAGTCCCTTTATTAATCCGGGGTCGTCACAGCGGAATGAACCGCCAACTTATCCAGCATTTGTTTTACGCAGCGGATGCCCTTCCAGCCACAACCCATCTCTGGGAAACACATCCATACATTCTCATTCACACACATACACTACGGACAATTTAGCTT
>CAIGQQ010025544.1:2555795-2596423 GCA_903798035.1 Danio albolineatus | reverse complement strand
TTATATATATATATATATGAATATGAATATGAATATGAATTATATAATATATATATAATTATATAATATTCTAATAATATATTATTATTATTATTATTATTATTATTATTATTATTATTATTGTACTCTCAGGTCTCAGATTTTCTTATAGTTGCATCTTGGTCAAATATTGTTCTATTCCAACAAAGCATTCATCAGTGCAAAGCTCATTCAGATGATGTACTCCAAAAAATTTACTCTTATGACTGGTTTTGTGGTCCAGTGTCACATATAATAATAATTATAATAATATTAATAATCATCACAATAATAATAACAATAATAACAACAACAACAACAATAATAATAATAAAATATATTATTATTATTAGTAGTAGTATGAAAATTATTAAGACAAAAGATTATTATATTAATAAATGTAAATGAAGAAATTTTCTAAATATTTACAAAACATTGATATAATAAAATACTTTTGCTATACTGTTCATTTTCACCAAAATTGTAATTGTTATAACATTTTTGTTGTTAACTAAATAACACCATTGTAATGTTTCTTTGTTTTTAAAGGAAACTGCAGGGAGCCATTTTTATATTTACTATATATAGTAATAATAATAATAATAATTATTATTATCTTTAGTGCTGTTATGTTTCTTTAAAACTAATAATTTAAAACGCGTGACTACTTGACATAAAATAAGTTTGCCAAATATTTCTCATATTCAAATAATTATGGTGATAGTTCACTCAAAAATTTTAACTCTGTCATCATGTACTCACACTTCTCTTGTTTCAAACCTGTAACCATTCACTTCCATAGTAGGAAAAACAAATACTAGGGAAGTCAGTGGTTACATGATTCCAACATTTTTCAAAATATCTTCTTTAGTGTTCAACAGATTAAAGAAACTCGATCTTAAAAATCGGGATCCCCTTGAGGGTGAGTAACTTTTCTTTTGGATGAACTATCCCTTTAAGCATGAAACTAAAATATATCAAATAAAAACATTAAATGAATAAAGTAGTTAGAAATATTTCAAAAGGAAAAAAAAATGACAAAAACATCAGAATTATTAAAACTTTACAGTTAAAATAAAAAATGAAAAAATAACACATTTAAGCTCCTAATTAAAATGACCTTATTGCTGAGTGAAACTGCAATAACCAGTCAGGTTATGAGCAATTATGGTATGAATGTGGGTGTGTGTTGAATTTTTAAATTGATGTTTAAGTTACCTAAACCTACATATACTGAGTTTATGTGGAGCAGCATTTGCTGTAAACCATGCCTCTCTGAGACCTTGCAAACATCAGCAAATAAAGTGCTGCTCGCTGTAAAAAAACACAGATGGAAAAGCACAAAGCCATATTTTGATTCAGTTTTATTTCCATTCCGCAGCCCTAAAAGAAAGCTAAAGTGTTCTTTCAAATCAATTGAGATTGTGGGACATATGTCTGTAATCATGACTCGATGAAATGGTTTTGGCTGTTTTGTTAGGAGATTGCAATTTTCAAAACTAGGCTGCTCTCCTGAACGCTGACCCATGACGGGAAATAACACTGGTGTTTGTAGGCTGCAGACTGTTTGTCATTTTTTATATCACCTTTTACACACCTTCATGTAAAAATCTTTAGCTTTATTTAATCTGTGGATATTTCAAAAACATTAAAGATAGAGGTGAGCAGTATGATAAATAAATATTTCACTAATTTTATAATAATAATTTTCATGAGGAAGTTATTTAAATACTGTAGGTGTCCTAGTTATTCCTGATAATCAACATAAAGGCTTTATATAATTATAAACCTTTATTACTTAGTAAGTTTATATAAACACAACAGAAATTAAAAGCACTTCACCTTATTTGTTTACATTTTTCCTTTTATTTGGACCTAGATTCAAGTAGTAAATGATACATAAACTTGGACTGAAGGTGCTGTATGTTTGTTTTTGACTGTTCTAAGTCATAGAAATATAATATGTTTGCCGATATTTAAGAACATGGAAGTTAACAAATTTGTTTATCTGAAAAACAATGCTAAAGTCAGTTATTCTCCTTTGAAAGTGTGCTTTCCGTGTCAGAATGTCTGTCTTCGTTTTTCTTTAACCAGCCCACTGCCAATATAGAATTAAATATAATTTATCAAATTTAATATAATGTATTATAATTTACCCAATTATATTTCCGCACCATGGGTTGCCTTTTTGGAAAACACACCGTATTTTCATTTCAGACTGCATTAATATATGCAGCAACTTCCGCAACTTCCGGAGGACAGTAGCAGCCTCTGAAATGAGATGGAGATTCAGTTATAAAAATTCAGAAGGTGCTTTTTAATTAATAACAAGTATATATTGCAAACATAATCTTTAGCTGAAATCTATTATGATTCAGTTTAGTTTGATACAGTTGGAATTCATTTTTGTTCAGGGGCCGTGATCGTTTCATACATTTCAAGGCACTGTGCCAGTTCTACACAAACAAGTTTATGCTTCGTATAAATTCATAAATAGCAAACAAAATCTAAAACATGAACATTGAACCACAAATTTTGCTTTTTTTTTTTTTAATCAATAAAGGAAAACAATAATAAAATAGTCAGAAAGCAACAAAATAAAGGTATTGTTGTAGACGTTTCCTGAGTATTTTAGCTGGTATTGGCAATGTTTCCACTGTCAAAAAGCGTACAGAACCATACCGTATCACTTTTTGGGTACCCTTTGCAAAGGGTACCAAGGATACCAAAAGGCCGAGCTAGGCACGCAGCTAAACGCTATTGGTTTACAGAGATACGTCATTCGCTCGTGACACAAGCCAGAATGAAAACAAAGGAACCGCCATGTTTAAATACACAGCTGAGACATTACACTGAAATAATGTATACATTTAATAACGAGGCAGGGTCGTCGTCTTAACGAACAGCCACAAAACCAAGAGAAGAGCAGATTCTCCCCTGTGACCTGTAGTTTTTTTTAAGAGCACGTCTAAAGTTTGAGCGGTTTCACTTTGACGCTTGCGTCAATATTTAAAATAACAAACTTCTTGAGCTGATGATAATAACGTGTGCTTGATTATTGACGTGCTTTTAAAACCCGATCCTTTCAGAAACAGACAAACGTGAGACTGAAGCGTGCAAAAACAAAGGAGAAGCTGGAAAAAACAAAGGAGCAGATATTTTTTTCAGCAAACATGAAGAAACTGCTTGTATCATAGTTTAACTATCATCACCTTTTGGACTATTAGGAACTTGGAATGATGGAATTACTTTCTAACAGAGGCTACATGTGCTGGTGAAGATTAAGGACACAGATGAGAGGTTTGCACTGACTGTGGGCTATATTTTGTGTTGTTTTTGAAGCTAAATAAGGACTAAATGTCTGCTGTGTGTAGTGTTTCTGTAATTGGTAACAATTCAGAGACTGTAAGGGGCTGTATGTGTTCATATATGCTGCATTTATTTTATATAATCACAGACAGTAGACTATTTCGCATCATTGATCTGCAGTTATAATCAGATCATATTCATAGAAAGGTCAGTAATGAACATTTATACACCATTATTTATGTGTATAATAAAGCATCTGTTTTGTGAGGAGTGCTTCTCATATGATATGTGAGCGTACAGCTTTACTGTAGACATTTCCCTTGGTATCCTTTTAGCAGTAGAAACAAGCCTGATAAAGGTGACCTGTACCGACCCGTACCATACCGTACTGTACCACTCAGTGGAAACGGGCCATTACTGCAACTTCAGCAGCTTGAGGCATGTGATGAAACACTCCAATCTCATTGGTTGACCAGTTTTTAATACAGCGCATCAAACCAAAAACAATGTGCCCAAGGCATTTTTATAGCCATGACACTTACGCCTGGTTTTCTGCCCATCTGTGCGCACGCTCACATTGGTGGTCTTTGTTTATTCTCAAGATGTTAAAAGTCAACAATAAATGTGAGCAAAAATCATCTCGGTGTGCACGTCCCTCAACGTTACGTGAACGTGCCTGGCAGTAGTGGAGCAGTAATTGTATCGAGTTTTATTAGATGGCTCTCTGGAGTACTTGATTTTGATTGGTCAATCACGACAATCTGTGATGTTATTCCCATAACAACCAATTGAAGTAATAACACAGCCTCATCCACATACTACGATTCATCTTGGCAGTGAGTGTATTAATATATATTCACATGCCGATCTTTGACACTACTGTTCGCAACTGCTTGGTGACATCTTGTGACTGAATAATACATAGGTTAGTGTAGGCTCCATTAAGCCGTTTTTCTGTGAGCTAGTAAATGAATATAGCTCAGATCAATGTTTTGTGTAACTGTTTACTCTTGTGGCAGGTGGCTGTGTAATAAATGGGATTATTTACATCTAGGTGGGTGTTTTTTCGCAGAATGAAGCCCTTCAGTCGTGAATAATCAGTGGGGGTTTATTCGGCGAGAACACTCAGTCTAGATGTGCATTTATCTCTTGCATGTCAATGTAGTGCTGCGCCCCTAATTTTCAGTGATGTTTTGCTTTGTTGTTCATTAAAGTTACCATTCGGATTCAGGAGACTCGTGGACCACTTTTTACTGTGAACTTCCTACACACATGCAAGTGACTCATATGAAATATCTCGATTGATTTATCAAAGTTTACATGCAGTCTATAAACGATGTGCAATATCTTTCCTGCAGAGCCGGAACTCGAGAAGTTCATAACAAGCTGGAAAAGAACAGGTGGGTGAACTTCTGTTTGTGTTTTTTTTTTCCTGCTCGTTCGTTACGACAAACAGAAGCAGCGTATATGAACTCAGTGCAGTTGATTTAATGTTTGCTCGCAGGACTGATCACAAACACATTAACCCTTGCTCACTTCGCAATTAGTGCACTGTTTGTTTTTATTGGCTCAGAGGCCTTTGCCCTGTTAGTAACCATAGTAACAAATACAATGTTACAAAACAATGTCCTGTTGATGTTTTATGGCTGAATCTTCCATTGCAAAAATGTTAAAACTCATTTGCTGTGCTCAAAATATGAGCAGAAGGAACGATCAATGAGTGTTTTTTCTCTCTGTCACAGACGAGCACACCTGAAAGAGTGTTTTGAGACCCTCAAGAGGAACGTTCCTAATGTGGATGAAAAGAAAACCTCCAATCTGAGTGTCCTGAGAAGTGCCCTCCGCTACATCCAGGTAGGGCACAGATGGGATGAGCTTGTGTGCTTTACAACAAGGCTGATTGAAGGAAATAATATTATGACGATGAACATATTTAGCTTCAGGACCATTATGGGCTGTTAACAGAATGGTTATCCTTGTTGAGCTGAAGAGAAATTAAGGTTAAAACATTTAACATTTTTCTTCTTGTTATCCAAGCAATTGTGGCACCTCTGATGGCCCAAAATCCAACTTTTAATTTAAAATAATTTACAACACAGCCGTAGTTTTCTGTAGTACTGGAATACAATGTGAAAGCAACAAGATACACACTTTTTTGGTATCCTGCATAATTCATCATTTCACCTTAATAAT
Source organism: Danio albolineatus (assembly GCA_903798035.1). Taxonomy (NCBI): domain Eukaryota; kingdom Metazoa; phylum Chordata; class Actinopteri; order Cypriniformes; family Danionidae; genus Danio; species Danio albolineatus. The sequence goes on along the minus strand of CAIGQQ010025544.1, from coordinate 2,590,903 downwards.
GTGTATAATAATGTCTAATTCTAATTACCTAACTAAATGATACCAAATTTAATTAAAACATTAATGCGATGTTTTTATTGATACAGATGTCACATGTAGAGCCATGCTTAAGGACTTTTGCTTAAAAAACCCTGTGTAATCATTATGGTTTTTAGGTGGATTTATATCATAACTTATTACATTTTTTTTCTTAACTTTATTAGTATTATATAATCATGTTGTTTGCATTTCTAAAATGGGAAACAGTATCATGATAAAAAGAGCAGCACGTTTATTTGCTTTTAACTTTAAATTAAATTTTAAATGTATTATGGCCTTATCGCGTAGGAATTTTCCCCCATAGCATTAATTGCGGTGTCATATATCTACATTTTGTAAGGCGTTGTAGTAAAGTTAAAATTCCACTATAACAAAAATATTTCTTTAAGAATATTAACATTGTGAATTCCAAATTATCATCAGAATGTCTTCATGTCAAATCTACTGTGCAAAAGACCTCTTTGTTTTCATGCTATTTTATTTATTTTGTATCAACTGAGAGATGTACTTTTGGTTTAATTAATCAATTAAAGTCTTCTTGGCTTATTTCTTGAACCATTAGATGTTACTGTAGGTCTAAATTGTATATAAAAAGTGATTTAAAAAAAGTTTAGCTTTCTACTTTTTTATTTGTTATTATTATTATTTTTTAAATAGTAGTAGTAGTTCTGTACTATATCTAACTGCACTGTATATTTTTCCGATGAATCATCTGTTGAACTGCATCTCAATCATTACAAATACTGCATAAGACATATTGAAACCCGCATAGACTCAAGATTCTCACAGAAATAATTCAAGTTTGATGAAGGAAAGTTCATGGTTTGGGGTTACATTCAGTATAGGGGTATGTGAGCAATCTGCAGAGTGGATGGCAACATTAACAGCCTGAGGTATCAAGACATTTGTGCTGCCCATTACATTACAAACCACAGGAGAGAGCAAATTCTTCAGCAGAATAGCGCTCCTTCTCATACGTCAGCCTCCACCTCAAATTTCCTAAAAGCAAAGATGTTCAAGTTGCTCCAGAATTGGCCAGCCCAGTCACCAGACATGAACATTATTAAGCATCTCTGGGGTAAGATAGAGGGACATTAAAGATGAATCCAAAGAATCTTGATGAACTCTAGGAGTTCTGCAAGAACACTTCCTTTGCCATTCCAGATGACCTTATTAGTAAGTTTGAGTCATTGCAGAGATGTTTGGATGCAGTCCTCCAAGCTCATGGGAGTCATGCACAATATTAATTCTTGTTCCACTGCACCATGACTTTTTATTCTATACTGTACTTCTTTTCTGTTAAGTGACTAGACTTTTGTCTTAGCAAAGTCAGACCTTACTGTCCTAATTAAATAATTAAAAATCAAGTCATGATCATATTTTATTTTGGTGAAATAAGCATTATCTAGAGGCCTTTGCCTTTCATATAAGCCACTTCTGATGCAAGTTATTAGTCAAGTTATTATTTGTTATTCCTTATACTTGGATGGACGACTTTTGTCAGGTAGTGTAGTTTGTTGTTGGATTAGCATTTTTTTGTGGGCTTTGCTTTGATACTGAAATTAGTACCAAAAAACAGGTATTGGTATCAGATATTGAAATTATGGTCACGTGACACCTTGGGCTGTGCAAGATGGACAAAATAATCATATTGAGATTTTTAGAACAAATAATGCGATTGCGATTTTATTTGTGATTTTGGCGCTACATACACACATTCTAAATGTATTCAGTGCAAAAAAAGTGCATAACAAAATATTTCACAATGATATAACAGTATTAAGTTTAATAAATAAAACTGTAGTACAATTGTCTTGAAAACGTAAAATAAATGAAGATGAACTAACCTCAACTCTTGTTAAAAACATACTGTACACAGTTAGGCCTGTCACGATATCTATTTTTTGCTGTACGATATATTGTACCAAAATATATCACGATAAACGATATTATTGTCATTTTAAGACCATTTTAATCCACTCATTTTTAATGCCAGAATGGCTGTATAATAGCATCATAGCGCAAGTACACTCTTCAAAAGAACACATAATATTGTGTACTTAAAAATATTTAATTTAATTTAAATATTAATTAATTAGGCATTGGCATCAGAATGTGAAAACGCATATCCAAAACAAATAATAAATAAATGTTAATTAAAAAAAATGCAAGGTTAAAAAGTTTCAGAGGCGGCAATATCTCTCATATCTGCGACACCTCAAATAGAGATAGATAGGTTGTGCAATTAGCTTAAATGTTGCAAGAATTGGTTTTTATGTATGGGCGATATATATTGCATCACTAAAAATTATTGAGGTCATGTCCATGTATTGTGCGATAAGTCGATATATTGATAATTGTGACAGGCCTATACACAGTAGTTCTAACTGCTTGATAAACAGAACTGTAATAAATTGTCTTAAAAACAGAAAACATGAAAAAATAAAGATGAATAACCTCAGTTCCAGTCATAACAATCAGTGTTGTGCAAGTTACTTCAAAGCTGTAATACATTACAGATTACTTGTTACTGTTATTTAAATGTAATCCCTTACCTTACAATATTACTGTCTCAAAATTGTAGTATGTTACATACCTACATATTACTTTTTTAGTTACTTTCACCAAAATAACTCTAGAATTAGAACTTAACATTGTAAAATGACCAAATGTACTGCAGAGCATTTTACATCCAGTAGAAAGCGATATGATGTAGCAGAATGACTGTGACCAATCCAGGCTACTAACAATATAGTATATAGTTAACAATGCGAAGGCTCAAGACAATGCAAGAATGGATGACAGCCAGAATCACAAATGATCTTAGTCTGTTAAAAGTATGGTAGAAGTAAAGTGATTATCTGGCAATATCTCTGAGTAGCTTGACTATATTCATATTAGACACAACAGGCCTATATGTTAACTCCAATGCCATGACAAGATGCAGATTTGATTTCTTATTGTTGCCATTATTTTATTCACTTTAAATTTAAGTGGCTCACAACACAAAACTGTCATGCGCAAAGTGAGCGTAGCTTTCTCAATATAATGCCTGTGCACCGATTTCCTGTTTGTGGCAAAAAAACTGCTTGTGAGCTCTCAAATATACGCTGCTTGTGCGCAAATTTCCTTACGCTCTCTCAAATATGCACTACTCACGCACACATTGTCTTGCGTGCTCTCAGTACACTGCTCGCTCAGTGAGATAATATGCAGACTCACAATGTGTGTCTTGTGTTCCTTCTTCCTTTCGTGCTTTTTGATATGATTTATATTGATCCACTATTCATTAACAATAACCAAAATACAAAAATACTCCTATTGTGCAATAAACGTGCAATACTTTCTCCTTATGCACTTGTACACAGCACCTTATAACAATATACAAGGCAATACTTCTTACGCATTTGTACACAGCACCTTATAACCTGTATATTTATAACAAATCTGTACATACATTTCAACATCCAGATCTTATTGGTTTGACTGCATCTCTGTTTAATGTCTATCGTCTTTTTAAATATTTATTCTGTGTTGTCACTTGTCACTTTATGTACACTGGAAGCTTCTGTAGCCAAAGCAATTCCTTGTGTGTGTGAAGCACACTTGGCAATAAAACTGATTCTGAAAATAGACTTACATATAAATGTTTTATCTAATAAACCAAAAATTTTTGGCTGTGTGTTATATGATGAGATATTTCCAGCACTTAAGACACAGAGAATAGACGTTGAGTGTAAAGAATACATTTTATTTTAAAAAACATTTATTAAACAGCCAAAATATACTAATCAAATAAAAAAACATTTAAACAAAAATATAACTAACGCAAGCAGAAATGTTACTAATAGAATATAGGGGAAAACTTAATTAGGTATTATAGCCTACTGTACTATTTACTCTTCAAATAAATAAAATGTGGTCTTTCACATTGTTGATGAGATTTTGGAGAACATTTTCCCTGTCATCCTCTTGAGGAAAAGCTGTTCCACAGGGCCCCTGAACACGTCTATTGGCATGTACTGTGTTTTGAACATTACTATAGTAAAGTACTTCAATGAATCTGTTGTGGTAATACTATAGTTGCTAAGGTAACACAACAAGTGAAATATAAACAAATTACCCAGTGCTGTAGTTTTTTTTTTTTTTTTTTAACATAGTGTATATTATTCTACAATTCACCACACTTTACTGTACTAAGACTACACGTTGTATTTCATTTGATCAGTTCACTATTCTTAATACTACGAATGGCTGAAGCATTTATTAACAAGTTTTAAATTATACTAGCCTAAAACATAGGCAGAATACCTAACACTTAAAAACACTAGTATTTATTTTAGAATTTACCTCAACCTGTAGGTAAATAGTGTAGAAATATCTCTGGATATATAGTATAAAATAATAAAATCTCTGGAGAGCAAAAGCACAAAAAGAGAAGGAAACACAATTAAGGCACAAATTGTGAGTCTGCATCATCTGACGTAGCAGCCAGTGTTTTAAGCGCACGTGAGTTTTGTCCACGAACAGAGGAAACGAAACCGGCGCGTTCGCTCGCTCGTATTACATGAATACGTTTGTCAGTAAAAATAACACCATATGCACTTACGTCCATCTCGCGAATGTACTGTCTTCTGCCATTTTCATCAATTTTCCGCTTTTCCGCTGTGTGTTAGGGCTTAACATTACTGCGCACCGGGCTGAGTCAATAGCCTCGGACCTCCAGCTCACAGGCTGAAATCACTCCGCGTTCAAAGTAAAAAGTCCCAATAGCCAGAGTGAGATGAATGACAACACACGCCGCGCGTATATTCACTAATCACAAACAGGAAATAGAACTGCAGTATTTTTATTTGTTAATGTCTTGCGGCGAAAAGTTGGTTGTAACGCACGCGTTACTGAACATGTACCGAGTAAAATATTACTGAAAATTCATTAGTAATGCCTTACACTACTGCGTTACCGGAAAATGTAATACATTACTGTAATACATTACTTTTGTAACGCGTTACTCCCAACACTGATAACAATACATAAAAACTAGCATAAATCAAAACCACCTATTCGGTTCTCCCGCTCAACTTCGTCATGCGTGAAGTGAGCTCTGATTGGTTAACATCTTTCTCCCGCTCAGCTTAGCTGTAATTGGCCGGTGTGCTGCGTCAGCTCTGATTGGATAACATATTAAAATCATGCGCACAAGAACGCGAACAAAAATCTAAATAAATTAACAGATAAAATTGCAGCCTTTGCGATTTAGAAATTGCATGTGCTTAAATCGCGATTTTTTTTTTTTTTTTGCGATTGCGATTAATTGCACAGCCCTAGTAACACCTCTAACATGTGCATATTTTCTGCTTCTGCCTTAATGAAGAGAATTACAATTAAAATAAGCGTAAATATTTACAGTGAATTGTTAGTCAAAGCTGATGTTGTCCTAAGACCTTAGCACAGTGATGTATATTTGTTTTGGTATTAAATGTGTGGTGATTGAGACATGTTTTTATGTGTTTCGCCTAGAGACACGTACAGTCTTAATCCATTTATAGGACAGCAGGTATGGACTGTTATGTCAGTGTGTAAAAGTTAATGATTGAATGTGCGGATGGAGTTTTGATTGCGAATGTGTTTCCTCTGACCTATATAAGAACAAGCTGAACAACGCCAAAACCAGCAAACGCGTACAGCCATAAAAATCACAATGTAGTTTAATCCTAAATCATATTGACTTGTGGAATAACAGTGGAAAATGGGTTGGGAATGTAGGGTCACAAGATGGGGATTTGTAGTCGTTTTTTCCCTCCTGTTCCCCCACCCACATCCACTTCTCCACACATACTCCACTGGCAGAATGGTGTCATCTGCTTCTGCCAAAACATCGCAGGTCCAATTCTTCTCCATGTGGGCTCATTATATCTTTTTCTTGCCCTCGTCCCTGCTTCTTTTCCTACCAGAAAGTGCTGTCTTTTTTGCCCATTTGGCAGTTTCTTGATCCATCTGGATTTTCTTGAACTTCTAACGCTGAAAGTCTAGAAACTTGAGAGGATGATTTATTTTAATGACTTTGTTGTAAATAAACTATTTGGTAATGTAGGTCAGTGTTTAATATTTAAGGTGTTGATCACAGTATTAACCCTTGTTTATCTTTTTTGGACATTCATAGATTTAGATAAAAAGAGTGTATTTTATTGACTTGTTATAATTCACCCTCATTTCTGTTTGTACAAACAATTGTACAAAAAATAGGTGCACTCAATAAACTCACATGTTTATTTCCAGTGTCAATTAAATAAAATGCTGTTCAAAAAAGCATCAATTTTGTTTACAAGACTTCAAAAACCTTTACATTTTTTTTTTTTTTTTAAAGAACACCTCTAATTTGGAAAAGCTCAGCAAAGTGGGTGTGTCCAGCTCTGTTTAGGTGGGAGTGTCAGGGGAGAGAAGAGGGAAGGTTTTGCATATAAATGGGGGTTTCCATTTGTGCACTCGCTGACTTTCAACTAAACACACAGATGCAGGGATGAGAAAGACAGTGACTGCGTTTACATGGACGTCAGTCATCCAATTATTTGCCAAATTATTAATTTGTCGACTTTAACTGCAGTTTGGCACTTTCACGTTTATTCACGAACATTTCCTGCATGTCCCCTGTGACAAACGAGATATTAAATGTTAGTAACTGCTGAAGCAGTGCAGATTTAATGAGGTGTCTGAGACCGCACAGCGTATTTTAGGGAAAAAAAATTCTCCGCATTTCTTGGTAACTAGATGCACTCTGTAGGTAGCGTCAGAAATGCCTGTGTGTATAGACTATCCTGTCACAAAATGCGGCGAAAATTCTACACGACAGTAATCGTTTGATTAAGATGTTTACACTTTACACGGATCTTTCAGTCTATAATACTGAAGTGATATTAACATGCTGTAAACTCAGCAACAGTTCTAATCATTTGACTAAGGTCTGTCTTTAAACACTGAAAGAGTATTGCTGACGAAACGAACTAACTTTGCCATCTTAATAAACAAACAAACACCACTGATCGATCACTTACCAATCAGGTGACAGGACAATGAACACCAACTGGAGCCGTGTATTTTTTAAAAGGAGACGAGCGACAAATCCGGATTTCACCATTTCCAGATACAAAAATCTCTCGGGTAAAAAAGTTTCTTACAAACGCATTTCTGTCGTGTGTCGCGTGTGCTGTAATCCACCGTGAGTTCAGCTGCCCTCTCATAGCGGGGAAATGAAAGCAAAACCTTTGTTGAAACACATTTATAAACTCAACACTGGAGACCTGCGTCTCCAAACAATCCTTATTCTTCCACTTGTTTTGTCAACCTGGCGTCGCTCTGCCGTCTAAAAACTGTAACAGGTACATTCTTCGAAGCTGTCATGCATATTAATGAAATAGTGCACGCTGATTGGTTTGAACTACGTCCTTGTCATGACTTAATGCTGCACGCTCAGAGACGTTGCGATGTATTTGCCGGGACAGATATCCACTCTCCACGCTGGAATACACGCATGGATCTCATCGGCGTGACGCAGCCTCAAAAATTCGTTTCAAACAGGAAGAACAAATTTGCTCGAAATAACGCAAAAACAACCAATTTTCACTTTTTAGTCAATTATACGTGTCCTAATAGTGTTTATAGCAGCGTGAGTTTATTTATCTGTGTTTATTATGATAGCAACATCTAATTACTATAACCGGCGCTTTTGGGGAGGGGAAGGGGACATTATAAGGATGTAAAACTGTGTAAACTGATGGTACTGTTAAATTATTGAAGCAAATAAAAAAATATTGTATCATAAAAAAATCAGGCTTAGGATGTGGAACAAATTATAGCTTTTCCCCAATTTAAAAAATAATAAAATGATGTAGTTATAATTATGTGTGTTGTGCTAACTTTTATGGTGTCTAAATCCCAAACTAAAACTTAGCCAGCCATGCCAGGCAATCCGGCTTCATGGCTCAGGTCCCAGTAGTAAAAATCCATACATTGAGCCATGTTCGAGATTTTTAACTCTAGCAAATGACCAGTACAGCTTGCATTTAAATTTCAATATTTGTGCATGTCCTAACATTTCTCTGTGGTGTCAAAAATGGTATTGATATTAGGGGTACTGGTAATGGTACTGCTAAAGGGGTGGTCCACTACGATATCATATTTTAAACTTTAGTTGATGTGTAATGCAGCTGTGTGAACATAAACAACATCTCTGAATGTAAGACGATCAAAGTTCAATGCAAAGGGAGACATTGGCTTTTACCGAGTTAGCTTAGCAAAACCTGCAGTGAACGAAGTTTGGAGACTACAAAAAATTACATCCAGGTTAATGAGATCATAAACCCTTCAGGATACACGCATACACTCTGCGAAGCGGTGTGGCCAGTGGCGCTGTAATGTTAAAGCCGAGAAAGCTAAAATGCCGTTTAGACGCTGCTATTTCCACAGAGCGTGTTCTGTCTTTGTGTTGTGTCCTTTGGAAGCGCAAATACAGAAACAGAAGTGCTTACAGTTTAATTTTGAATATGTTTCAAAGAATTATAAAACAGATATAGCTCTAGCTGGGCCAGTTGGCATTTCTGTGTGGAGTTTGCATGTTCTCCCCGTGGTTGCGTGGGTTTCCTCCGGGTGCTCCGGTTTCTCCCACAGTCCAAAGACATGCGGTACAGGTGAATTGGGGAAGCTAAATTGTCCGTAGTGTATGTGTGTGAATGAGAATGTATGGATGTGTTTCCCAGAGATGGGTTGTGGCTGGAAGGGCATCCGCTGCGTAAAACAAATGCTGGATAAGTTGGCGGTTCATTCCGCTGTGGTGACCCCGGATTAATAAAGGGAATAAGCCGAAAAGAAAATGAATGAATGAATATAGCTCTAGCATTTGACAAAGGACAGCTTCCAGAATCTCTCCCAGTTTAGTGCTGGATTCAGTTAAAAACTCTTCAAAGAAGGAGCAGTTCCATAACGCCCTATTCTCACGGGGCGTCAGCGTCAACGCTTCCCATTCACTTTGAGTGGGTGATGTCAGGCTTTGCCGAACTGCAGTGTGGATCCGTTGGCGACGCTTCAGTGGCGTTGCTCGCTGCAGGAGTTGGGACTTTCTCAACTTTTTCAAGCGCCAACGGAAGCGTCAGCCAATCAGATCGCTGTATGCAAATACACCAGCCCAGACAGTAGCCGATTGTTGACTAATTTCATTAGTTGACGCTGCTATGACGGTCGCGTTAGCCCCAACTTCAGACATGCCCTCTGAATGGGACGTAATAGAATAGAGGATTGTGAGCCACAACCTGTAAGTATTTTTATTTGTTAAAATTAATCAACTACATGCAGTTTCTAGCATTAACGGTATGTTGTAGCAGGGACGTAAACAAGGATGTAAACATCAGGAAATGCTGTTTGGCACCGCTAACAATTTAACTACAAACTCATGTTTATCAGTCAAACCGCTGTAAACACCCAGTGGCAACATCAAATTATGCAGATTAAAGAAAACATCTGTTTCTAACGTCTTGGAAGCAGACCTTTAAGGGGGTTCAACACAATGAAAAAAAATTGTGTTTTGTACAATTTGAGGGCCTCGCGGTGGCGCAGTGGGTAGCACAATGGCCTCACAGCAAGAAGGTCGCTGGTTCGAACCTCAGCTGGGTCAGTTGGTGTTTCTGTGTGTAGTTTGCATGTTCTCCCTATATTGCTGTGGGTTTCCTCCAGGTGCTCCGGTTTCCCCCACAAGTCCAAAGACGTGGTATAGGTGAATTGGGTAGGCTAAATTGGTGTGTATGGATGTTTCCCAGTGATGGGTTGCAGTTGGAAGGGCATTTGCTGTGTATAACACTGGATAAGTTGGTGGTTAATTCCGCTGTGGTGACCAATGATTAATAAAGGGACTAAGCTAACAAGAAAATTAATGCACAGTTTTGAAGAGTATTGAACTGCAATAAAATACCTGCACATTTTCCATACTTCTCTTTTTGTTTGCATAAAACTTTGCATTGTGCTCATTATTCATGTATTAATATTTTGAAAGTATTTAAATTCTACATTCACTGACGTCATTTTTGACATATTGTTTAAAATATGTGGCTAAGAAGTAGCAATTTTTTGGGAGGGCAAGTAAAAATCTCAACCACTGGCCAGATCGGGCCAGTAGAAAAAATACTTAGCGTTGAATCCTGGCTAACATCTATTCTGACTGACAGCATTTACAGAGCAGAGGCAAAGCGCATGTTTGTAGGGGCGTGCATCTTTTCCTGGTGATGTGGAAGAACTAGGAAATATAACAGTCGTTTTCATGTTAGCAAAGTAGCTGTATATAATCAAAGTAAGATATATGAAAAAATAACATGATTTTTTCACAAGTAAAGCATGAGCACACATTGCTTTGCATCTTATAAACACAACCAGGCCTTAAAAATACACTGTGAACTACCCTTTTAAAATGACCACTTTTTTGGTTGTTATCATCAGGACTGTAAAAGTAATCTCTTTCAGTGAAAATCCAAAATAATTATAAAGACTTTTTGACACTGACAAACTAAAAATTGACTCCCCATTTACTTATTCTCCAGTGGATCAAAGCTTTTATAACCTCAAACCTATGTTTAACTTATTTCTGTTGAACAAACAATACATGGGTGAACTGTCCCTTTAATACCGTCATATATACAGCTGACGTAGAAGCTCCAAGGTCACAGTCGATCACTTCATTTCCAGCCCTGACAATTAGCACAGCAGCGTGGGCAGAAGATTGTTTATGAAACATGCACCTTTGAGTTAATATGCTCCGCAGAGCTGTAAAGCTGGAGCTGGTGACGGTTATAAAGGCACGATAAACATTAGCGCGGGAATGTGAGCCGCCACTCTCACGCTACTGTCTCTGCTGCTAGAGCTGTTCTCCGTCTCTCCGCTGCTCCTGTGTCCACGTGAGGCATGAGCACATGGAGAGCGCGAGTCTGCTGACGTAAAGCTCTGTTCTGGGCCAGTCCTTCTCTCTCCTCCCTCCACACCAAACCCACACATGCTGTTCAAATGAGGCGGTGCGTCATCAAATGCTGCTTCATTATGGTTGTGTGATCCATGCCGTTTGGTGTGTTTCTGTTGATGTAGGATTCATTGTTTGTGACCTGTCATATTCATATACAATTTAAAACCATGTAAAATGGGCATTTATATATTGCATATACAGTGGGGGAAATAAGTATTGAACACGTCGTGTGTTTTCCTGGCAGTAATATTTCTAAAGGAGCTGTTGACAAGGAATTAAACCAGATTTTGATAAAAATCCAAACAATACAAACAAAATTATGACAAACAAAACAAATCTGAAAAGGAGTTCTGTGTAATAACAATAGTGTAACATGAGGAAAAAGTGCTGAACTACTGAAATGTACCTAATATTTTAAATAAAAAAGCTTCTTTGGTGATGGCAGCTTAAAGAACCCTCTCATATGGAGAATAAAGTCACATACATTGCTCAGATGTGAGTTGTTGTTGTTTTTTTTCCACAGACTTCAACAGAGTGTAAAAATCTTGCTGATTCTGTGGGTCTCGTCTATCAAATCTGATCTTTATTTTGTATTTTCTATTGAAGTCAAGTCAGGTGATTGGCTGGGCCATTCTACAGCTTGATTTTCCTATTTTGAAAGCATTTAAGAGTTTCCTTGGATGTGTTTTTGATCATTGTCTTGCTGAAATGTCCACTCTGGTTTCATCTTCATCCTGCTAATGTAGATGTTGGACTGAAGCAGCTGATATTCATTTACACTGATGAAGCGCAGAGGGTTGCTGAAGAACTACTGAGAGATTTCAGCTGCTGTCTGGACTTTCACTGCCTTTCTACACCTCCCTTTCTTCACGTGTTCAAAACTTTTTCCTTGTGACATTACATTTTATTACACATGACTTAATTTGCAAATTACATTTGTTTTCTTTCCATATGTGTATTTTTTTTTGTTGTTACCAACATCTGGTGAAAAATTTTAAGTCAACAGCCCCATTAGAAATATGTTTTCTGAGAGAAATGGTGATGTGTTCAATATTTATTTCCCTCACTGCATGTACATGTGACTTTTTTTTGACTATGTAAGATTTGTAGCATTAACAAATGTTAATTGTATTTAATTATATATGCACACACAGACACACATAATGAAGACAACAATAGTCAACATTTGAAGTGGATCAAAGAGATGTTTCAAAATTACCATAAGAGAAGAATGGCTGTTGTTGAATATTTTATGGTAACTGATGAAATAAAATAAAATCCCTTTTGATCAAAAGTTAACTATTTACATTGTTATTCTACATTTGATTATTTAACTTCTCTACTGCAAAACTGTTAGACTCCACAAAACTATAAAGCATCATTTATTTAATGTGTGTCTTTGTTCTAATGTGTTGATTCATGCTTTTTAAAAAAAAATATATTGAACATTTTTTAACTTTAACAATCCACAAAACAAAAATACAAATAACAGGCCACAAAAAAAGGATGGAAAACATTTTTTTAAAAAGAAAAAGAAACAATTAGATAAATAAAAGTAAAATAATTAAAATAAAATGGGTAAAGAAAGAAGGTAGCACAACACAAATTCAGAATTCTATGCACTCACTTAAAGTACTTGGGGAGGAAAACCATCCCACAGAATAGTTGACAAATCAGCCTCTAAATTGCTAATATAAGGCTTCCAAACATTATAGAACTGACCTTTCCGCCCATTAACTAAACATATTAAATATTCCAGCGGTATTGGCTCCATTAAAATCTTGTGCCATCGCTTGTGTCTTATCGCTTATCCATCTCAGTAATGTGTTGATTTATGCTTGAATGTGTCCATCAATGTAAAATTATGAATTATTCTCAAAAAGATTTATTTCTAAATATATTTTTGAATCATATTCATATCACAATATATATAGCAGAAAAACTAAATATCGCACGTTGTTTTTTCCCCCCCAATGTCGTACAGCCCTATTTTAAATATCTGATTTGCATATTGCAAGATCTCAGATTTCAGCTGGTGCTTTCACAGTTGTCTCGATTTCCTGGCTTAGCTTAGTTTCAAATGTATAAGTTTGAATCGTGCATGCACACTGGTGTATGAGTCATGTGCATCCTTGACAATAGTCTCATAAATGAATGAAACCAATGAGACCATGATGGTCAGAGTAGGTGGTTTGTGAATAGCAGGAATTTCACTGAATGTAGATTAAGGCCCAGTCCCGATTCTATCGTCAATGTTACATCATTCATTCATTTTCTTTTCGACTTAGTCCCTTTATTAATCTGGGGTCGCCACAGCGCAATGAACCGCTAACTTATCCAACATATGTTTTACTCAGCGGATGCCCTTCCAGCTGCAACCCATCACTGAGAAACATCCATACTCACTCATTCACACACATACACCACAGACAATTTTAGCTTACCCAATTCACCTGTACCACATGTCTTTGGACTGTGGGGTAAACCGGAGCACCTGGAGAAAACCCACACGACCACAGGGAGAACATGCAAACTCCACACAGAAATGCCAACTGACCCAGCCAAGGCTCGAACCAGCGACCTTCTTGCTGTGAGGTGACAGTGCTACTCACTGCGCCACCGCGTCACCTGTCAATGTTACACATGAGTATAAAATAGAATTGGGATTTGGCCTAAATTTTGGTGCTGAAACTGATCTGGGTGCAGATTAACTACACTTCTCGACACTTTTACACCCAGTGGTGTAAAAGAGTCGACTGGCTGGCCACACTATAAGTGGTTGTGGGTTTGTGGCATTTAAAAAACAAATTTGGCAAACGATGTTATTTGAAAGCATCAAAACAAATGACTACATGTATTTGAAATGTGATTAGTTAAACATGAGTACTTTTTGACCCAGTTATGAAGCACCTGCGCACATCTGCATGTAACTTGCTTTTATTGTTCTGTGTTTAAAGTTAACTCCCAATTACAAGCGTGTATGGTAAACTAAAACTTTATTTTGAGAACGATTTAAGCTGGAACGTGCCATACAGTCCAGTGTTTGTGATAAATGTGTCGAATTAGTACATTTGAAATATACTCAATTTAAACGTAATATGGAACAACACACTCCTGTTAATAAAGCTGACTAACATACAGCAAGACTAATGAATCTAACTCTAAATAAAACATTTCATTAGACATCTGAAGTGCACTTTTCAAAGGTTTGCTTGCGTATATTTAGAAACAATCATGATCACTACTCTTTAGTGTACTTGTACAGGGCTCAACAATAAGGACTGCCCGTGGACAGTGTGAGAGATACTCGGGACAGTAGACAGAATCGTTACTGCTGCCTTGTCACAAAATTTTAATTTGCCTGTGACTATTTGTCAATTGCATGCATATATAGTCTTAAAATCAAGAAATAGTTTGTGCTTTCGAGTATTTGAACGCTACCTTCTCTGTGAAGTCGTAAATACCAGATTGCTTGTTTGGTTCCTCTTATCTGATTGGATGTCATGAGCATGTTATTTTTTTTCCGTAACCTGGTAAAAACCAACACAGCGAAGAGACGACAACATGACGGCAACATCAGATTATGAGGCTAAAAGAAAATGTCAGTTTTGTGATGTTTTGCTGTCATTTTTAAGTCAGCCAGAATTTGTTTTGCAGTAAAATACCTGCACATTTTCCTTAACATTTTTAGAAATTATTTTTGACACATTATTTAAAATATGTGGCTTAGATATAGCAATGAACTTTTTTTTTTTTGGTGGGGCCAGTCAAAAATTTTGGCAGGGCAAGTAAAAATCTGAACCACCAGTCCAACCGGGCCAGTAGAAAAAATCCTTAGTGTTGAACCCTGTTATTAACTGACGTGCCAGTTTAGTTTTTCACTACAGTTATTTGCGCTTCACAAGGAGACTGATTCTGTATATTGCTTAGTTACATTAACATTGTTAGTAGCATCGCATTGTTATTAAATCAAATGTTGAAATGCAGTGAGACTTGACTGCTCCATTTTGCCAGTCTCTTGTCCACTATTGTGATGACAGTGAATGTTAAGGAGGATCAGGGCTGCAGATTTTCAGAGGGCGGTGAAACCCTGGAGGTGGGTTTGAGCTGATGGCATTAGTTTTCTCCTCTCTGTTCTTCCTCTTCTTCATCTGCGCTGCTCTTTCACTGCTCTGTTGCCAAGCAGACGGTGGCGTCTTCCAGCTGTTGCCGTGGTGATATCCAGTGGGATGCGGAGATCTGGTCTGTGGGGATATCTGGTCTGTTTCTTCACATACTGAAGACAGAAGCTGATCTGGGGTCAGACAGAGAAGGTCTATACACACATCACTATTGACTGATGGAGCACTGTTGTAATGATTGTTTTTCCAGCAGCTGAATTACAGCACTTGGGTGTTTTGTGTAACGTGTAACTGCCCGTGCTTTGGTGTCTTTTTACATGTTCTTTATTTGAGTGCAGGTTGTGCCTCTTTCAATTCAATTCACCTTTATTTGTACAGCGCTTTTACAATGTAAAATGTGCCAAAGCAGCTTCACATTGAAGGTTATAGTAGATTGAAACAGTGTCAGTTCAGTTTTTAGTGTTGGAGTTCAGTTCAGTGTGGTTTAATATTGACTGCTGAGAGTCCAAACACTGAAGAGCACTGAAGACCAAACACTGCTTTCCCATTGAGCGGAGTGATTCATTTCAGTACGGTCAACCTTTCCACTGCTAACAGTACTCCTCATTCATAATTATGCCATAAAGTTGCGATCCACATCATGCACTGTCCTTCCCTTGTCTTGTTGCACATGTAACTGGTCCTTCTGCACTCACCCCATGCTGAGCTGGGATCAAACTGGAGATTCTTTGTATGGGAGTTTCTCAAGCAAGGAGGCTAAAGACCATGGCCTCTAGCATCTGTCGCTAGAGGACTTTTAGAAGTCAGAGGAGTGAGGTTCACCTGCATAGCACTTCGCTAGCTGGTCTTCGTTATACTCACCCTACTAAACCTCACCCCCATTCTGGATGGGCCCCCGCCTGCAACCCATCAGTCCTTCTGCACCCAACCTGCGCTGGGATAGAACCAGCGATTATTTGTATGGGAGCCGGTTGCTCTAACAAGGAGGCTAAAGACCATGGCCTCTAGCGTCTGTCGCTAGAGGGCCTTTAGAGGTCAGAGGAGTGAGGTTTACCTCCATAGCTGGTCTTCATTACACACACATTGGTGATGATTCTCTGTAAACAGATAACATTCAGCCAAAAGTCTAGCCAAAGTCTGTTTAAGATGGAGTTCACACATCGTGTCTAAAAGCGTGTGGAAAGTGAGTCGCTTCCTTCTGAATTTTTAACCTGCTTTGGGCTCGTGCTCCTTTTGTCGTCTGCTGTTGCCAGTCGACCATCAACAGTTTCCTCAGAGGATGACGAACTAACAAAACATTGCTGCAGCTCTGATACAAGCTTTATTTATGGAGAAAATGAAAAGCACTGCAGCGTTTGGATGTTCTGTGTTTGATATTAGTCCACCGAAATGTGTACACCATACAAAGTATGAGACTGATTTGGTCAGTTCTTGTCACGTGGCTCATGGTGCGCTTGTGGCATTCTGAAAAGTTGAGAGGTTTTCAACCTGGAAAACACAAATACGTCTCTCCCGATATGCACACGCAATCCGCAATCCTTGGATAAGCATGTGCAGCTCGTATCTTCATCAATGAAGAAACATCAAAGTTCAATGAAGTTCATGATTCCAGCCTCATTTGCAGTCGTTTCTGGAGGATGTGATCAGACGTCATCCTGCCAATTAAACTGTGTAACGAGAATTCTTAACTTTTGTGTTGCACAATATCCTCCTCTGAATAATGCCACATCTGATCGCACTGCACTTGTATGGTTGCAGAGACAAGACTGTAGCTTGCATTCATTTCATTCAGATTAGAAAACCAGAGAACATTTGTTTTCAAGTGTTCATTTAAAAGTAGAGATTTCATGCTTTTGTAGATGTATTTCTCATAGCAGGTAATTTGCTGAGAATCCAGTGTGTTTACCAACCTCAGAGGATTCATAACGATGAAGCTGCAGAAACTGTTGCAAAAACACATCTGGATCAAGCCCCTCCCCCAGAGAATCGTCAGTCTATAACAATCGATGATTGGCTCTTTTACTAGAAGGCGGAGTTTTCTTAGCTAGAGTGCCCATATTGACCTGGTCTATTTTCCCTATTTAACAGTAAGAGTGGATGTTTTGCAATGTTTTGCATATTCTAGTCTTTGGTCAAGCTCAACCATTTGGCACTGTACACTTGTGTAGGCATGGGCCGGTATAAGATTCTGACGGTATGATAACCTTAGATAAAAATATCACAGTTTTATGGTTTGATGGTATTACTGCTCTAAAATATATTCTTTTTCAATGTCTGGGTAAAAAACAAAAACTTTTTTCCTCATTGAACACATTTTATTTTGAGAAACATTTAAAACAGATCTAGGAATTTTTAAAGGCAGGGGCCAAGGTGGGACCCCAGTTTACAGAGGGGGGCCAAGTTATTCAACTAGTGTTTGCACTATAGGTTTAGAACATATAACTCTTTTTGTCCTGTTAAAATACAGTATTACTTTTATACCATATGACTTTTAATTTTGGTTCATTCTAAAACATTCCGCTCTAATGTAAAGCAACATTGCATGGATTTTAATCCCCGTTTCCAAATAAGCCAGTCGATCTACAGGGAAGAAAGCACTTATCATACAAGAAAAACAGCTGAAGTTACAGGTATCACTGGCATTCACCATATTAATCAGAATTGACTTAGGCCCCGTTTACACTAGTGCGTTTTTGTTTTAAAACGTATAAGTTTTGCTACGGTTACGCCATCCGTCCATACTACGCCGGAGTTTTCGAGGTGCGAAAACGGAGCGTTTTAGAAACGCTGGAGAGAGCGTTTTCATTCTAAAACGCTACTGTTGCATCTCAGTGTGGACGTGGGAAAACGCATACTTTTGAAAACAGAGGCGTGGCTGCTGAGATTCGCTACGTGATTGGGGCTTTGGGTCATTGCGTATCCTTCCCTTATTCGTCAAGCGCACATGACTATAACGTCACCGGCAGACAGCAGACCAGTCTTCACTGTAAACACTGTATTTTCGATAGCCATGGATGTTTTATATTCATTTGTTACTTTAAGTAACAACTCAACCTCGTCGTCTCTCCTCAAAAAGACCTCTCTTGCTTTCTTTACCATCGCGGTCATCGTTCAACCAGCGTTTGTTGACTAACAATAACCGAATGCCGAGCGAGACGCATGCTTCCTGTTTATACTTGACCGCGCATGCTCAGAGTGCGCCAATGGTCACGTGATATACGTTTCTGGTGGATTAGTGAAGACGGAGATCTCTTGAGACGCTGGGTGAAAACGCGAGTGTGGAAGCGGATCGTTTTCTTGCTAAAACGCCGTTTTAAAACTAAAACGCACTAGTGCTATAGAGGAGAGGGGCACAACAGGGGCCAAACCAATTTAAATGGGGGCCGTTGCCCTTGTGGCCCCACCCCTAGATCTGCCCCTGATTTAAAATATTTAGGGCAGTAAACATGTCAGGCTAAATAATTCAAGTGAATCATTGACGTCTGAGGTCTTCATTAGTTTAAATAACACAGATCTTACACATACCTTACACATAAAAAATCTTACACATACCTTAGGAATGGTATAGCAGACAATTTTGGCGGTATGAAAACCTTGACTTTTCCAAACCGCGGTATACCTTGAAAACGGTTATCGTCCCATGCCTACTCTTGTGCTTAGTATCAAAAACGTCATATGGTACGATTCGCTATTTTGGTACCTCTTACAGTACCAAAACAATCTGTCCTAGCATCATTGGTTCTGTTGAAATTTTGTAACTGAGCAGTCGACTAGTCTTAAAGCTCCAGCCACTCAAAAAAACAAAAGCTGCATCCATAAATGATTAATTTAAAACACCCTAGCAGACTTCAAGAGTCAAACATTACTGCTGGAAAATTGCATCATAATCATTGCACATTAAACTCAATCAATGTAGACAGTAACAGCTGAATCAATGTCATCCAATAAGTACAACTCCATACAATTGAAAACAGAAGAGACTGTTGAATAGTCATTATTTTTGTTTCATGCCTCCTCAAATGTATTCTCCTGCTTTAGAATATTTTGATTGACCCACTGAGGCAGGTGGTCTGAGGTTGTTTTTACTACTTTGAGTCGGGAATCTTGTTTTCTATGGAGGGTCAGAGAACTCTTGGATTTCATCTAAATTGTCTTCATTTGTATTCCGAAGATGAACAAAGATGTCAGGAGTTTTGAATGACATGAAGGAGAGTATTATTAATAACATCATTTTCATTCTTGGGTGGATGAGCACTTAAGTAAAGCTGGCTGTATATCATTCATACAGAAAACAGGTGCAACTTGCACATACTGCTGTGTGCGCATGTGTGTTTGTGTGCTGACCTGCTGTGTGAAGAAGGTTTATATCCAGACAGTCCAATCTGACTAATCCTAGATCAGGCTTCACACTCTCTCTCCATCTCCCTCTCCCTCTCCCTGTGTTCTCAACCTACTGCACCAGTCGCATTCATATTCCCTTAATAGTGTATCAGTGGGTTATATAATCCCAGACGCGCAGGAGAACCCCCTCCACCTCTGCACGATCTGCATCTCTGCTCTGTTCTGCTGGATAGCGCAGTCCTCTGTGACTCCACACGCCTCTGCCTAATCCACAGCCAAAATGCTCATTTTGTCGCACAGTTTTTTTGGCAGATATGAACTGAGGGAGGGATGGATGGAGGTGGAAGTGAACAGTGTGCGTCACGTGTTCAGGGCTTTGACAGACGGCCGGGCCGGGTGTGTAAAACTGCTTTGCTCTCTGGACGGTTTGTTTCCTGAAATGGGATGATCACATATGTTAAACATGCTGTCGCCGAGCAGTTCCGCCTCTCTTACACACGCTTCCTGAATGTGGACAGGCGAAGCTGCTTTACTTCAAGAGTTTTAACGTCTAAACAGTTTGTTCCCGTTAGCCTGGTTTGACGGTCAGCTGACTAATGCAGAAAGTGGGTCAAATTATTTGTCCGTGTGACTGCTGTTTTACCGTGTGTCTTGCTGGCTTTGAGTTCCAACTGCTGCTTTGTTTTAAGAAGACACTCATTTTTAGATTGATTGGTCAGATTGATTGTTTTTATTTATTTATTTATTTTTTAAATGCAAAAACTCTCTAATATTAAGATCATGTCCTGCTGTAAATATATAAAAACCTAAAGGACACATCATTTTTATTATTATTTTAAGCTCATTTTCTAAGTCCCCTAGAGTTAAACTGTAGATTTATTTATTTTTTAATCCATTGAGCCAATCTCTGGCTCTAGCGGAAGCATTTTTAGCTTAGCTTAGCATAGATCATTGAATCGGATTAGACCATTAGCATCTTACTTTAAAATGACCAAAGAGTTTTACTAACTTTCCTATTTTAAGCTAGACTCTTCTGTAGTTACACCTACTAAGATCAACGGAAAATGTAAAGTTGCTATTATCTAGGTCAATATGGCTAGAAATTATACTCTCGTTCCAGTGTAATAATCAGTGGGTTTGCTGCTGTATAGGCATGGGCCAGTATCAGATTCTGACGGTATGATAACCTTGGATAAAAATATCACGGTATGACAGTATTGTGATTACTGCTCTAAAATATATTCTTTTTTTTTAAAAAAACAAAAACTTTTTTCCCTTTGAACACAATATATTTTATTTTGAGAAACATTTCAAATATTTTGGAAATGCCAGGCTAAATAATTCAAGTGAATCATTGACTTCTGCTGTCTTCATTTGTTTCTGTCTTCTTGTCTTTACAATTTACACCTAAAAAAAACTGGAAAAAAAAGTAAATAGAACCATGTTACACATACCTTAGGAACGGTATAGCAAAAAATTTTGGTTTAAAAACCTTGACTTTTCCATACCATGGTATACCTTGAAAACGGTTATCATCTCATGCCTACTGCTGTATGATGGCTGCAGTAGGCACTAGGCATGAGACAGTAACCAGTTTCAAGGTTTATCAAGGCAAGTTTTTTTTTTTTTTTTTTTTTTGTAGTTTTTTTAGGACAACTGTACCTCCAGCAGAAAAGATATCCAAAGATGCTGTTTCAAATTGTAAAGAAATCAGGGTTTTTGAAACTAATGAAGACCGCAGAAGTCAAAGATTCATTTGAATTATTTAGCCTGACATGTTTACGGCTCCAAAATATTTGAAATGTTTTTCGAAATAATCAAATATATTGTGTTCAAAGGGGAAACATGTTTTGCTTTCTTCCCAGACATTTAAAAATGATATATTTTAGAGCAGTTAACACAATGAAACTGTGAAACCGTAATATTTTTATCCAAGGTTATACCTTGAATTTTATACCGGCCCATGCCACAGTGATACTATGGAGTGCCTGAAAATCGGCTAGCTTAAGTCTTGAGCCAGGATCGTGCCTTGTAACCATTAAGATCTAGACGTGCTCTACCACCGTTTCATCATAAACACAACAGAAATTATATGATTTGATGTATTCAACTAACAAACCAAGCTTGTGAAGAGGTGTTCTCAGTCCGCTTTCGAACAAACTGCTACATTTCGTTCAAGGTGTGAATAGGATCTGACATGTTTGCAGAAAGTCCTGCACCTTTTTTTCTTATCAGGGCCTTGTAGTTTGAGTAGGCATCTGCCAAATTGGTCTCCAATGAACCACCACTAAAAACCCAGTCTAAGCATTAGCTCTAGCTCTTATACATGCTTTCTTATTCATAAATAAAAAAAAATTTGTTGCACTGCTTGACTGTTCTGTGTTTGTCTGAGGTAACAAGTTGATGAAATAACTGAAAACTGAAAT
Organism: Danio albolineatus; assembly: GCA_903798035.1. Lineage (NCBI taxonomy): Eukaryota > Metazoa > Chordata > Actinopteri > Cypriniformes > Danionidae > Danio > Danio albolineatus. Next base: position 2,568,980 of record CAIGQQ010025544.1, on the reverse strand, counting down.
TCATGACAGCGTAGCTCTTTATTTGCGCATGTCTACATTTAGAATAAAGAACTTTTATGAGCAATAGACCCAATATGTGAACGCTTCCTCAGAGCTGCAGCAAGAGTTGTGTCGATGTTCTGATGGTAGAACAGTAAACACTACATCAGGGGTGACCAACCCTGTTCCTGGAGATCTACCTTCCTGCAGATTTCAGTTGCAAACAATATCAAAACACACCTGCCTGTAATTATCAAGAGCTGTTCAGGTCTAAATTAATTGGTTCAGGTGTGTTTGTTGAAAGTTGGAGCTGAAATCTGCAGGAAGGTAGATCTCCAGGAACAGGGTTGAGCACCCCTGCACTACATCATGGAAGCACAAGCAGTTCTGTCCAATAAACAGCTGACTTTAACAACCATGTGGTTTTGTTTACAACTCCTGGAACTCTTGCAAAGTAAAAGCCAACCACACCAAAGAAGAAAAAACATTAGCTTGTGTTTGGTCAGAACCACAGAAAGTGATCTGATGTGAACAACCTTTTTCAAATGTGAAATTCTACATTTAAAGAGCCCCTATTATGCATTATAAAAGGTCATATTTTGGTTTTGGGGGTCTCCAACAACTGGCTGATATGCATGCAAGGTCAAAAAACATTTTCATTGTCTTATAATATGCATTTATTTTTACCTCATCGTCCCAACGACTCCCATATGACTTGTTCAGTGATTAATTTATTCCAAAACCCCTCCTTAGTGCGATGCTAATCTTCGCTGATTGGTCTGAGGACCCAGTCTGTTGCGATTGGTTGACTTGGTTCACAAACGTCAAAACGTGTTTAAATCAGTTAATGAAGCAGTATGCGCCGCATTTTCAAAGTGGATTTAGACGTGCTATGTGAATATAAAGACTTAACCAGATACAGCACAACCAGCGTGCAGCACAATTAAATACATATTTTGCAAGCTATAGAAAACAAAGATGCAACCATTTTAATCACACTTAAGGCTCGTACACACCGGGGCGCTTTCGTTTGCGTTTTTCGAGGCATTTTTCCGCATTCAAGCTCAAGCGATTTTCTCTGGCGTCAAGCAGTATGCTAGAGTATGCAAAATCAATCCTTGACATTAGATGGCGCACAGGGTGGCGACAAGCTTCTGACACCCGCTTGTTCCACAGAAAAAGAAAAGAGGAAGTTTACACGCTTGTTGCAATCGGCAAAGCATGGATGGTTCAAGTAGCAGCTCTAGCGATGAAGAAGTGATTATTGTTCACAAGTGCAATAAGCAGCTCCACAATCATATCTCCTCTGGGCATCTGCGCTTGCATTGTCAGTTTTGCGCTTGAGCGCCTCCAAGGGGTGTTTACTGTAACTTCAGCAGCTCTGTACACGTGAACCAAAGTGCCAATCTGATTGGTGAAAAAGGTTTTAATGCGGGGCGTCAAAACCAAAAAATGAACGAGGCGTTTCTTTAAAAATGACGCTTTTACGCCTGCCGTTTTGCGTGTTGGTGTGCACAATCACATCGGCACCCTTTATTTAGTCACGAGGCATCAAACGTCGACCGAAAACGCGAGCAAAAACGTCTTGGTGTGCACCGGCCTTTACTTACACTTGTGAAATGGAGGAAGAAACTGGTCCATTAACTGTGTACTGATAAAGTTCCTGTCAAGCTCTGACAAAGTCCCATACATCAATAGTCTTTTCTGATCACAAACGGCCGGCAAATCCCTGTTGCAGGGTAGATTATTGCATTAATCACCAGAACGTTCACTCATTCATGTTCATTCATCTTCAGCTATGATTAGTCCCACACACACCCGCACTCAGCTAGCGTTTGAAGGAAAAGGCGCATTCACGTTTTACCGGATCCGTCACTTCATATTTGGTATTGTTTTGTGTTGATATTGATACGAGCAGGCAAAAGATTCGGACAAACCATGAATCATTTAAACGACTTTTATTAATAAATCAAAATTTTTTAAACGAGGCGCACTTTCAGATTTAACCCTCAGCTGGATGTTTTCATTCACCTAGAGCTGTGTTACACACTGTATAGAAGGTCATTTTCACAAACCCATAATAGGGGCTCTTTAAACATATAATAAAATGTTTACTGATATTTGATGACATCACTCTGCACATCAGGTTCTCATCCATTCAATCAAACACTCTAGAAACTAAAGCATCAATGCACTATAGATAGAGAGTGAAATCAGTCACACAGTTGTTTTCCTTTGGTGAATATCATATAATGCACTATATATGGGCCAAGTGATTCCGACAGTGTAAATATGCTTTCCATTGGGGTGAATGAAGTTTGATTTGGGGTTAATTCCACACTGAACTGCTGTATTTAAAAGCAACATTATTAGTTTAGGAGGAGAAACGAAACAGACTATGCTGAACTATTAAACTCATGAGCTGTCAGGTACAGTTTTCCTCATGCCGTTATCTACAGCAGGGTGTGTTTGCATTTACTTTTCATGAATGAAAGCGTTTGCTGGTGTTCGGACCGTCAGAGATGTGTCACGCTAAAACGACGGTGTGTTTGACTGAGGGGGGATGAGCGTGCGCATGTGTGTGTGTGTGCAGTGAATAAACGTGAGTCATGTGAGTATTAAAGTCCTGTCTGTCTGGTTTTAATGCAGACTTTGAAGCGTAAGGAGAAAGAGTACGAGCACGAGATGGAGCGTTTGGCCCGGGAGAAGATCGCCACGCAGCAGAGACTGGCAGAGCTGAAGAACGAGCTAAGCCAGTGTATCGACATCATAGAGATCAACAGGATACTGAGACAGACGGTCCAGCCTGAAGATGACCAGGCTTCCACATCTACAGCTTCAGGTACACCCGAACACACACACACACACACACACAAGAGAGAAGTGATCAGAGAAGTGATCTAACGTCTTAAGCTTTGATGATACATTTTTCCTGAACACCAAATCAGCTAATTCAAATTCAGCTTTGATGTCACAGGTGTAAGTGGTTTGTTAAAATATAATATTACACAATATTAGTGATATTATCATATTATCAACCTGCTTCTGCATTCAACATCCTAAAATCTAATTTTTGTTTTATTTGTAATTTAGCGTTTGCCATGACAGAAATGGATCTCTCATAATAGTTCGCAAAGTGTTGTTATATTACACCACAGGAATGAATTACACAAGTATATTAAAATAAAGGCAATTTAAAAGTTTATTATTTTTATTAACTTTTCTATTTAAATGGTAAATGAAGAATGGTCTTGGTAAAAAAAAAAGAAAAAAGAAGAAGATTTAAACAAAACTCCTTCCAAGTTTTGTTTCAATCTTTTGGTGTTTTTTTTTTCACAAATTGCTTGTAGGTTATATCATTTAAATGTATATGGTGACATTACAGTAAGTTTGTAGTAGTTATTGTATTTACTAACGAACAAACAATGAATAATACATACAGTGCTCAGCATAATTGAGTATACCCCGTTTTGAAAATATTTGGTCACACCTTATTTTGATGGTCCGTTTGTTGAATTTTAGTTACATTGCAACTAATTCTCATTAGATTATAAGTAGACTGTTAGGTTGGGGTTGGGGGTAGGGTTAGAGTAAGTTGATATGTATTTGCAAAGTTTTTTATAGTGAGTTAAATGTCTGTTGAAGGACTGGTAAATGTCAGTATCAACAGATATTAAGCAGACAGTCTACTAATACTCAAATGGACCATCAAAATAAAGTGTTACCAAATATTTTTATCCATTTCTCAGTGTATAAAGGCAATGTATTTTAGTGCATTTAAACAAAACAGATTTATTAAACAGATATATTTATTAAAATAAAAATTTAGTCACCAAATATATTTAGAAATTGAAAGATAATACAATTAAATTCAAGCAATGGGGAAAATTCCCCTTTTTTAATTAGTTTGAATTATTTTTCAAATAAATTTGGGTATACTAGTTTTTGGACCGTTATCGTAAATTATTTTGTCCAGGTTTGGCTTCAGTACTGACAAATCTAATGTATATGCACAAATATAATATTGTATAGCCTCCAATAAAATTCATTTGTTGGATTTTAAAAATGCAAAAATTCATTTAAAAATATGAATCTAAAAGATAGATTTGTGAGGGGTGTACTTGTATATGCTGAGCACTGTATATTACAGCATTTAATCATTTTTGCTAATGTTAATTAATGGTAATAAAGTTGTTTATTGTTAGTTTATGATCATTTACAATATGTGAATGTTAACAAGCTAATCTAACTATTGCTAGACCTCAAGAAAGTCATACGGCATGTGATTAGTTTATTATAGTTTATGTAGATGCACTCCCTTACAAATCATCCCAATGTACCTAAAATTATAAATTCTTTCCAAATTGACATCTTCATTTCATCTGGTGAAATTCTGTATTCAGTATAGGGCTGTGCGACGAGCAAAAGAAACCGATCACAGTTTTCTTAAACAATGTTGCAATTACGATTTTAATCGTGATTTTGTCACAGACAGACTGAATCTGTGTTTACAGTGTGAATCTGAAACATCTTTCAAAAGAAAAACAATTAGATCTTTATCAAAGACCTTTAACATGTCTCTAAAACAGAGATAAAATAAAAATCGCCTAGTAAAGCTGTAACAGAATGTCTTTAGAAAAGACCTATGACAAAACAAATGTATATGTGTGTGAGTGCCTGCGTTGTCAAAAAAGTAAGGCTCTGATGTTCTGCTTGTCCAAATATCAGTAGTTGCGTGTATGTTCACAGATTTGTTTTGTCATGCATAGATCATTGACCTCCTTGTGACGCTGCTGTGAAATGCCAAATTCACATATGGCTTCTTTTGCACACACAAGTCCATTATTTCCAATGGAGGCGTGTGGATTATATTCACATATGGATAGCGGCATGTGCGTGCGTATGCCAGGTGCACTCAGTAAAACATCTCTTTTCAGACAAACTTTAAATTGAACTTTTCAGAATGCCGCACCACGAGTCACGCAACAAGAACTGACCGATCAGCTTCATACTTTGTATGGAATTTACACATTTCTGTTACCTCAAACACAAGACACCTGAACACCCGCTGCTTTTTAGTTCTCTCCATACACAACATTTATCAGAACTGCAGCAATGTTTTGTTAGGTTGTCATCCTCTGAGAAAAGGTTGATGATCATCGACAAAGGAGCGACCGCAAAGTGCTTTTATAGACGCATGTCTTTAATTAGATGCACGTACATGTAACCTGCTTGTGCCATACATCAGCCTTCCTGTAGCCAAAGTAAATTAATCCCTTACTTTTGGCACCAAGTCCTCCAGTGCTGAACTCATCATCCCTGTATACGCAGTCTCCTGTTCTCGCGCAATGTTATGATTGATTCAAATACCATACTGCAAGGCGATTTTAGAAATTGAGCATGTCCAAATCACGATTTCAATTAATCACACAGCCCTAATTCAGTATCGCGATATATATCGTAAAAAAAATCTAATATTGCAATGTCAAGATTTTCAATATCGTGCAGCCCTATGCTAAAAGCTGTACAAGTACTGTTATTAAATGCAACCTTGTTGTAAAGTGTGAAATGTATATCCTTTGAGAGCTTAGTATTGAAGGTTTTTCGCATCAGAAACATTGCACGTATTACAGATGTGAATATTGTTTACCATAAAGATTGTGTTTAGAATCAAATATTCTTAGTTTGTAATCAGGCCGTTTGTCCGTAAAGTTACAGTATTTCATACAAATAAGATTTTTTTTCTTGACATGACTGACTTTCTCCTCTCGGACTGGCTTTTAATCCCTCTGATCCATTTCCACTCTTTCCAGAAGGTGAAGACAACTTCAGCCAGGACCCTGAAGACGACATGCTCTCCTCTCCACCCTCGTCTGCTGCACCCAAACCCCCTGCCCCGCTGCCAGCAGAGCCCCGTGTAGCCATGCCTCCCCCCTCCATCCTCCCCACACACATCTCCATACAGCACAAACCCATCCCGCCACCCTCTGCTCCATGCCAGCCAGCAGTCCTCACCCCTCAAGCCATCGCCCCTGCGCCCCCGTCCCACGTCGTGTCCTCTCCACAACCCACAGTCATCACCCACGCCTCAGTGTCCCACGCCTCCGTCATCCACGCCGGACCAAAACACCTGGCACACATAGCGCCCTCTAACGGCGGCCAGCCAATCGGACACATCACTGTGCATCCCGTTGCGCATCTGTACCCACAGTCGGTGGCCGTTTCCCAGCCGGCGGTGGTGGGGCACATTACGCACACACTGGCACATCACCCTCACGCACAGGTCAACGGCACGCCGGTCACAGGCCAACAGGCCACCGTAGTAGGAAAACCAACAGCCGTGGTGGCGCACCATCACCCGGGGCTGGTGGGTCAGACGGTGCTCAATCCCGTGACAATGGTGACTGTTCCCCCGTTTCCAGTGAGCACGCTGAAGCTAGCCTGAGAGAACACACATGCTCAAAGGCTTCAGGACTCACAAAGCCAGAAAAAGACGTCGAGCTACACGCTAAAAGGCGACAGGATCGCGTTCAGAAATGGACCGCCGCCGCTCCTGCGTGTGAGGAAAGGGCTCGCGTGGAGGCCGATGCAGCGCTGGAATGAAGTACATGCACTTGCTTGTCTAAATTAACGAAGACGTTGGATGTCGGTGTAATGTAAGAGAGGAGTGCTGAAACAAATCAATTCTTCCCTTTCTACCCTCCATGTTTTTCTGTACGTCAATGCTTCACATTCATTCACCAACAAACAATCAAATATGAGTGCTTAAAGGTCAGCATGCGGAGGATAACTGTGTAACTTAATAGAAAAGAAATCATTAGATCAACTTAAAAATGACTTGTGTGTTACGCCTAAAAATGAGGGGATAATTCACCCAAAAATGAGCATTAACCTACTGTTTGCTCACCCTCAAGTGGTTCCATACCTTTGAGTTTCTTTATCCTTAACCTTAAAGGGATAGTTAACCCAAAAATGAACTTTCTATCATTTACTCAGCCTTGTTCCAAACCTGACTTGAACACAAGAAGAGAAGATATTTCGAAGAAAGCTGGAAACCTGTAACCATTGACATCCAATATATTTGCTTTTGCTACTGTGGAAGTCAAAGGTTACAGGCGTTCAGCTTTCTCCAAAGTATCTTCTTTAGTGTTCAACAGTAGAAAGAAACTCAAACGTGTATGTGGTGAGGATGTTTAAAAGTGACTGAATTAAACTTTGGGTGAACTACCCCTTTATGTCAGCTGTAATAAATGAAGTTTTAGGTGTTGAAGTAATTTTACCTTTTAAAACTCTTCAAATGGGGCTCTTGAATTCAATCAAAAACAGGTACATTCAGACTTGAGACGGATCAGGTTCCTCAAAGTGTCTTGTGAGCAAATGTAAGTGCCTAATAAGCCCCAATTCAAGCCCAGCGGCGCCACCTGCTGCCTACGCACTGCAGTAACATTGCTGAAACTGCCATGAGCTGAGCGCATCTCTGCTGGAACGAAACAAACACAGTCTTAATGAAAAAGACCAGTGGGATGTAAGGAAACTCAACTAAAAGACAAATCAACAGAGCGACCTGTACGCAAACATTCAAGCTTTTATAACAGCGAGTAAAAGCATCTGGCGTTCAGCATAACACTTAGGAAGAATACTTGATTAACGTTTTAAAGCGTTTCTTTAAATCAACAGCATTACCAATGTTCTCGTGCTTGTAGCGACACGATGGAAAATGAATGAATGTAGTCTCAGACTACATTAAGGTGGATCCATCTCTAACTTGTCCAGTGTAGCTCGGTGCTCTCGTGTTCATTCTGCGTTCATCACTGCACAGCCATTATCATGTGTGATTGTGTAAGCTGTCGTGAAGTAGGCGCTTGTTTATAGGCATTTTAGGAGGTTAAACATGCTGGGTTTTTGTTTCAAACATTGACATCAGGATACAAAGCCCCTTTACTTATAGCAGAGCTTTTCTTTAAGGGACAGTTCACCTCAAAATGAAGGCTTGCTGGTCAGTTACTCAACATCAGGCCGTTCTTCAGTTTTGTTGTGGTTTATTTAAACTAAGTCAGTAGTTACCATCAGTTTGGAAGTAAAAAAAAACAAAACAAAAGTGTAGTTAAGGCAAAACGAAAGGAATAGGCTCCTGGTGAGATACATTGAGGTCTTGAAGAAGCGATACAACTAGAATGCAAATAAACTGAACTCCTGAATGCATACATGATTTGTGTGTGTGTGCAAACTCAAATGTGAGTAGAGACTGTGAGTGTATATGAGAGATATTGAATAAGGGGTTATTTAGGCATTTAATTTGACGAAATAACATTTAAAGCATGTCATACATTATTATGCATAATGTTCAGTTTCTTGCCATAGACCGATTGTTTAGCTTCACAACACCTCAACATGCTGCCTGGAGCCACAGTTTTCCATTTTGTTTTGTCTGAAAGTGACCACTGACATGTCACCAAGTTACTTTCAGCTAAAAAATTTCATTGTTCTACTGAAGAAGGAAAAAAGTTACCTGTACCTTTTAGATGGCTTAAGGTTGAGCAAAGTAACAATGAAGTTTTGGGGTGAAGAGTCTCTATAAAGATGGCCTGTCGTTCTGAATGCACTCGCTTGGTTGAACCTGCACAAAGTTAGCCATCTTACCGTTTCCCTATGTAAACTTGACGGGTGGATGTTGTTGCTTTATACTGTCACTTTCAAACAGAACACTGTGATTCCTGCTCCTAACATCCTCTTCCTGCTGCAAAGGCTCCCCAAATCCAAGGTTTGACTTTTCTGTTCCACTTCCTTTTCCTTATTTTGGGGGCGTCTGTGAAGAGGGAGTGATACATGCTGTGCTTCACACTCAGTTAAAAACACAAACGAACGAGAGAGAAGAAAAAAAGCCTAACCTTTGTGAAATTTATTAGTGTGTTTTTGTTTTTCTATTTTATTTGGAATATATGTGTATGGATGTATGTATATATGTGAGATATATGCACGCATTCACATATATGTGTATGTATTTTAGGATTATACTGATGCCTGGTTTTGCATGTAGATTGCGGTTTTTGTTTGTTTGTTTGTTTAAAATGTTAATCCCTCCCTTTTTTTATTTTTTTGGGACCATGTATCATACTGTATGATGTGGGCGGGACCGCTAGACCTCATTCTACATTGATATTATATATAAATATATGACAAACTGTGCATTTTCCCTATGGAGAAAGTTTAAGTTATATATCGCCTGTACATTTTGGGCTGCATTAAGAATCAAATTGTCCACCATGTTTAACTGAAATAGTAATAAACTTATTAAAAATATGCTAGATTACTATGAAAAAACAAAACAAAAACAATGACGATTCATAATAAATCTTATGACATTTACAAGTCATGTTGTACTGGTCTTATTTCTGGTGTACCACAACAGTTGTTCATATTTACGTAAATATTAAATATGCAAAGTTCTGTTGTCAGGCAAAGCTCTAAAGATTCTGAAAGCTAAAAGCATACATTCACTTCTGTTTTCTTCATATTAAACTTGTGAGACCTTTTCTTAAATACACTTCAATTAAAGGGTAAATCTTCGTGTCCTTGACGCATCTGTTCCTGAATCCTTTCCAGTACTTCCTGCATTCGCCGCAACTGTGAAAAAAAACAAATAAAATAAATAATCAGGACAGAATCAAACATGAAAATCTAACACTAATCCAACTACTCTTGCCATATTCATTATGTAAATAAGACTTCCAAAAGACATTTTCAATCTACAATAACTTAAATGATTAAAAAAAAAAAATAATATTAATAATTTTACTTGTAGTTTCATAAATGCAGAACGAGTGATACTGAAAATATTTTATGCATAGCTGTTTGCACTATTACCAGGGCCACACACTATCTGGAGAACTTTTTTTTTTTTTTGCAATTTCTGCACAGAATTGTCCACAATCTGGATTTATGCAGAAAGAATGAGCGAATAGTAACAAATACATCAAATGAAATAATTATAACTTCATGTTTACAAAATAATCAAATTAGAGCAACTTGATTAGTCAAAGTAAGTCTCATATATCTTCTAAAAAAAAAACAGAAAATATTTCAATGAAATATACATATTTACACACACCTGCATATGTTAATCGATGGATTGAATGATGGATATTTCTGCAAAAATCTGCATATTTAAGCGCTCAGACTCGCTGTGGGCTGACCTATAACTAGGGCCAGACAGAATGATTTGGAATGACACGGAGTGATTTTAGGAGTATCATAACAAAAAAATTTAATATATGCAATAAAAAGTAATACCTTTTAACTTTTATTTAATGTTTACAATGCAAATCCAAATAGATTCACTTTATTTGGTAAACAAAGCAAGCCTCTCATATAAAATCTCTACTAAAAGACAGATAATAGTACTTTACAAACTGTATTGTAAATAAATCATATGAATATTTTCATATTAGTCAATAATATTACTGAAATTAATTTAAAAAATCGAATAAATATAAATGTACACACATATACACAAGTAAATAAACAGAATCAATGATGGGCTAAAAATCTTCGGAATTCTGCGCACGCAGATTCTGTGTGGGCCTACCTATAACTAATATGCAGAACGGATATTTGATGTTTATACAACTCAACATAATACTTTAGACTTTTGTCAATACTGCAATCTTGTATCACTCAATAGTCAATTATGAGATTCAATCAAATAAACAAAAGCATCTTTTTGTTTTCCAATTTCTGTCAGTCATACTAACAATTAAATATGAATGCAAATGTGTAATATTCGTTTCTAACAGGAGCAGCATCAATACTGTTAATAATAGGTACAATTAGTCAAGTGTAATGTTTTCAAATGGACAATACGAGTCATTTAACTTGTGTTTTAAAACAATTTAATATAAGGTTAATATATTGTTTAATTGACAAGGCATAAAGGATATATTTAGCTGAAAGAAAAAGAACAGATTGTCCAAAAAAAAAAAAAAAACTGAAGACATCTGTTTCTTAATTTATCAACATTGTTAGACGTGTGTCTAGGTTAAGAAATATCTGCTTTTTTTAGTCATAGCCTACACTTGTTCTCAAATTTGAAGATAAACAATGTCCACAGAAATGTATGTATAATTTTAAACAATTGACTTAAAAGTTGGAATTTATTAAGTTTGAATAATATTGATACATTTACCAACATATTATGAATAAATGTAATTTGTAATTATTGTAATTCTAGTATGGTGTGAACGCACCTATACTAACGGCTTAACACACTCTTTAATTTCTTAAAAGAAATAGTGTGGAGGAAATGGTAGAGTAGTATCTATGAATGTATATTTAAATGTTTTAACAAACAAACCATGCAGTTACCTCTTCATCTTTCTCCCAAATAAGACGCTCAGTTTCAGTGTCCACAGGCACCAGAGGCACAGGAAGATCTGAGGGGCTTTCTCTCAGCCGGCTATTCAGACTGTTGACAACAACCACAGTAAGATAGATATACCACACCGCAAGTAAAGCCTCATTTATAAAAAGCATTTGATCGCTTAAACGTATAGTTCACCATCACATGAAAATTGTCAACATTTACTCTCTCCGCTTGTTCTAAATCTCTTTGAGGTTCTTTCTTATTGAACACAAAATGAAGACATTCTGAAGAACAGGCACTGACATCCACAGCATTTTTGTTCCTACCTTAGATGGCTCCTGGTTTCCAACATTCCTCAGAATATCTTATTTTGTGTTCAACAGAAGAAAAACATTATAAAAGTGTGGAACGACTTTAAAGGGATGTAACTAAGCATTTGAGTTTTTTAAAGGTTCAAGACACCCTCAAGTACTTTTTTAAACAGATTTTTGTGTTGAGCTTGAATTGTTGAGCTTTAATTGTGGGGAATCTGGATAATTGTAAGCTTTTGTCAGCTAATTTTATCTTCATGGTTTAAAATAATATTTGCGGTGGGATCAAAATCGGTGACGTAGCACGAGTCTGCTAGTGGAGTGATGACACGTTTGTTTCTCACTATTATTCATAGTGGAGTTTTCTTATCCCATGAGAAGACCCTGCTTCTTAATTATTCATGAGAGCATGTGCTTTCCGAAAGCAAGGCAGACCTGCCAAGCTGTGACCCAGTGACTGGGTGAGACCGCATCTGCACAGCACGGATTGTATGTGTTTGTTTCCATGATCCACAAGGTTTGTTGCAATTTTTTTCCCACGATTCTGTCAGGGCCTATACAGCAAAGCTGTTGGTTTGCAGCAAGCATTTTTGTCGGGAAATCTGTGCGAGAATTAGAGAATGGCAGACTTTGAGACACATTGCCTATATGCATGCTGCAGTGTTCGCCTATTTTTAGAATTCTCCAAATTACCTGTATCACTAATGGTTGGGATAGACAGGGCGAGAGACCTGCTGCACTGCTATCCACGGTGTCTGCATTCAGACCAGGGATTGAGGAGGAGAGAAGTCCACCTCATTTATAGTGTTTATATAAACATGATTATCTTTATGATGATATAACAAATTGTGGTGTATGAAATTATGAATATCAAATGTAGACATTAAATTACTATTTATTTCTTTGCATTATAAAATTGTAAACTATAAAATCATGGGTCTCTCCATGGTTTGTGTCTCATTTTGTGAGCCAACTGACAACAATTTTTCGCTCCCCTGCTTTCCCGGCCACGGCCGCTACTCCATCTGATTGCAGAGCTCTTGAACTAAAAAAGGGGGCGTTTCATGGCTCTTTTTTTTACATTTACCAATGTTAAACCTGCAGAAGGCCTGCACAGGGACTTTCATTTAATAAACAGTATTTGCATGAAAAGTGCTATGAGCCATGACAGCGTCTGAGCAGACTTACATTTTTTTTGTCAAATTGTAACTCTGCAGGTATTGGGAAAAATAAGCAGCAGCCATAATAATAATGAAAATAACAATAAAAAACAAATAATGTATGAATGTCTGAGATCTGTTTATGCCATTATTGTGAAAATATCATCATAAACAGAATAAGTCTTTTGACATGTCTTCATGCATTTGCTGCACTTTAGGAAAAAGATGTAAATTTAGAATTGTATGTAATTCAATAAGTTTACACAAAAAATAAAGAAAAAACAATACTCCGAGATAAGTTTTAGGCTTGCTTTGGAATTTGCTCCGTAAATAATAATAATAATAATAATAATAATAATAATAATAATAATAATAA
>CAIGQQ010025544.1:2516496-2555785 GCA_903798035.1 Danio albolineatus | reverse complement strand
AATAATAATAATAATAATAATAATAATAATAATAATAATAATAATAATAATAATAATAATAATAAAAAGACCTAAAACTAAAAAGACCTCTACCTTCACTACCACTAACGTCACCCTCGCTAAAGTTCATCACCATTCTCAAACAGCATTTTTCAACATTGACAAAAGCTCTTTTATATGCTATTAAAATTAATTAGCAGCGCTGCGGATTAGTACATTCTGCCACTTTCAAAATACCTAAAGTGCCATCTGCTGTTAAAAAATAAGTTCAAAATCCATTCATGAGAAAATCGTGATGCAGAATCACTCAGAATCACTGCAGAATTTATTTTCTAAAATGATTTTGCCAACTCTTAACTGGAGATGTTCACAAGGCGGAGATCACACTTTCAAGATCATTTGTGAATCAAAAATGTCTCGTTTGTTTTTGTGCGCACATTCATTTTTTCTGTACTTATCCTCTTCAAAGAAATGACTTAGGATGGTGATTAATATTTTTTTATACGTAAAGGAGGCCCATGAAAACAAAAAATAACAACACCATTAATATGAATGATAGTGGTTTGGCCACTGACCTGCGTTTTCTCTCTCTGACCACCATGCGGGTCATATTCTGGATGCACTGAGCACGGTAATTCTCATAATGCGTTTCCCTCGTCACGTCCTTCAGGTCCTGCATGTGTGTGCGAACCAACATGTTCCTCAGCTTCAGGAAGTCAGAGTGCTCAGGATTCTCCACTGCAAGAGGCAAGACACATTCGTGTATACTGTACTGCTCTTTTCACAATTTCAAAGCCGCAGAAAATGAAGATGTTTGTTTATCACATCTTAATCCCTTCATGCCGTAGAGCAGTTTTAAATGGTTCACAGACTGTTTTAGTGATACAAATTTTGCATGTTGCCTTTGTAACCCCAAAGGTCGTATTTATTATTTTTTACTTTTTGGTATTTTGTTTGTTCCAAATACAATTATCTGGTTCATAACAACAAAAGTAGAACTAGTTTGTGACTGCTATTTAATATTCTCAGTGTTTCTTTATCAGTATTAGTCAATTTATGTGTGAAGACTTTATCTATCTATCTATCTATCTATCTATCTATCTATCTACATTCCCACTTAGCATTTACACATGCGCTCACACACACACACGATTGAAAGCAAAATGGACTATTCCTCCTGTGAATGTCCCAAATGTTTTAACACATTTTAAACCATAATAGTTTTTATACCTAGTTTATAAGGACTCATTTCTTCCATCTTCGCTATAATAACAGGAGTACATTATTTTACTAGCTATTTTGCATGATATTATTCAGCTTAAAATGCAATTTAAAGTCTTAACTAGGTTAATTATGTTAACTAAGCAAGTTATGTAGGCAACAGTAAATTGTTCTGTGGTCAGTCGGAAAAAAAAAGAAAAAAAAGTTTTACATTTTTTTTTAGGATTTGAGTCAATTTTGTTGAATTAATGACTATAGAAAAGTTTGGGTCCTATGGTCGAACAAGTTGAGAATCACTGCCATATAAAATAACTGTTGTTGATTTTTGCTACGATACAAGCAATTAAAAAGTTATATGGGAGAAAGCTGCACAAATACGCTAAAAGGACCAAGCAACAGTATTGTAGTTTGGTATCATAAAATTTAAAAAAATGTAAGTTCTCTACTTGGTACCAGGTAAAATGAAACCATTCAGATTATTACAGCATAAATAATTTGCAGAGACAGTTAATTCCTCACATGAATGTGTACAAATACAATATTGTGTATTCAAAAACTCCAAGTACTTTACCTTCCACTAAACCCCAGGGATACTGCCGGCCTCTGAACCGCCTGCCCTGGCTTTCAACTTGAACATTACTGCCAATTACTGCAAAGGGAACGCTATCCTGCAACAAAGCAAATCCAGATTATAACTAAATCAGTGTTAGTCAGTAAGTCAGTGGTGTGTACAGTAAATGCGCTCACCTTCAGTTCCTGCTGCTGGAGTTTGAACTCGTCTTCCTCATCTGATTCGCACTCAGGAAACTGGTATATCATGATGTCGAATCTCTCAATCTCTTCTCGAACCTGGAGAGAAAACAAACCAACAATCATCTTATGTATGTGGTGATTATTATTATTATTATTATTATTATTGTATATTGCATACACACCTTCATTTTCATTTTTCTGACTTCCTCTGGAGTGAGACTGTCAGTTTTGGCCAGCACAGGCACTATGTTGACCTTCTCATGGAGAATCTTCATGAACTCCACATCAATTGGTCTGAGACTGGAATAAAAGAGGGGAAAATGCAATGCCATGGTAACAAAGTTTTGTGCATACTCAATATTTACATTATTAAACTGAACTCATCTCTGAATAGTGGTTGCAGTACAATGCATAATGTCAGAAATTTGCTACAGTAGTAAGTCAAGGCTAAAATTTATTGTCTATACCATGTTGTATGGTATGATATGAGCTGATGTAACATTACTGATGTAATTACACTCTCGTTGAAAAAATTAGTTTTCCAATTTATTGACAAACTAAAAAACAAAATCTGAATATACATAGAATGAAATATCTATACACACAGATCACTTTAATAGATATTCCTATTCAACTGCTTGTTAAGGCAAATATCTAATTAGTCAGAGCCAATCCTAGACTCCTAAGGGCAAAACTCACTGCGTTAATAAAAAAAAACCCAAAACGATGCAAAACCCCTGAATTCGTTTCACTGTAAACAAACAATTGTGAGAAGTATCAGTCAGTAATATGATAAAAGGGAACGACAAATGTCAAAATAAAACAGAAAATAAATGCACATTAAACAATTTAGCCAATTCAAACTAATAGTCTCATATAATCGAGTTAAATTAAATCAAGTTATCAAATATAAATTAAGAATTAAATATACATTGATTCTTATTAAAATGTAACCGTGGTCGTTCCATGAAGAAGTGAATCAATTTTTAATTTCATTGTGACTGACTCACTCATGTATTGTTTGTTTAACATTAAATACAAATGCACAGATCTATAATGACAAGCATACAGCTACCATTTATGCTCATTTAAGACCAAATTAAACTTATATATATGTATAGTTGAAGTCAGAAGTATAAGCTCCCCTGTAAATTTTTTCCCCAATTTCTGTTTAACGGAGAGAAGATTTTTGACATATTTCTAATCATAATAGTTTTAATAACTCATTTCTAATAACTTATTTTATCTTTGCCATGAGGACAGTAAACAATATTTTACTTCATATTTTCCAAGACATTTCTATACAGCTTAAAGTGGCATTTAAAGGCATAACTAGGTTAATTAGGTTAACTAGTCAGGTTAGGGCAATTAAGAAAGTCATTTTATAACGATGGTTTGTTCTGTAGACTATACATTTTTTTTATTTATTTTTTTTAACTTAAATGGGCTAATAATTCTGACCTTAAAATGTTTTTTTTTTTATTAAAAACTGCTTTTATTCTAGCCGAAATAACAAATAAGACTTTCCCCAGAAGAAAAAAAATATTATAAGACATACTGTGAAAATTTCCTTGCTCTGTTAAACATAATTTGGGAAACATTTTTAAAAGAAAGAAAAATTCAAAGGGGGGCTAATAATTCTGACTTCAAATATATATGTATGGAGCCAGGTCAGTCTCAAAAATAACGCATTTTCAAAATATAATTTATACATCCCCAGAGCAATTCAAATTTACATAATTCAATTTGTAAGTTCAAAATAAGATTGAAAAATACACACAAATCCAATTCGTAATCAAATTATGATTTAATAATACACAACCAAATCATAAATTCAAAACATGATTTGTAAATACACAAATCCAGTTCATCTGAATTTACGATTAGTGTGTTGTATTTATTGTGTTTTGAATGTGAATTATGTTGCGCATGTACAGTTCAAACCAGAAGTTTACATACACATAAAAAGGCACATAACCATTTTATAAAAAACGTCAGATGTTTTGAGACTAAAACATTTTTCTATTTGCTTAATAGCAAAATAATAAAAGAGATATTTTTTGAAACATTTTTTATAACTTTTCTTGAAAGTTTACATACAATAAGATAACTATGCCTCTGAAAAGGCCCAAATGATGCTGTCAAGGTTTTGGAAGTTTCTGATTGGCTAAGTGACAACATTTGAGTTAATTGGAGACACTACTGTAGATTAGTGACACACTGCTTCCTTGTGTGACAACAGGGGAAAATCAAAAGAAATGAGCCAAGATATCAGGAAGTCAATTGTGGACCTCCACAAGTCTGGTTATTCTTTGGGTACAATTTCAAGATGCCTGAAGGTGCCACGTTCATTGTATAAGCAACATGGGAAAGTCCAGCCATCATACCGCTCAGGAAGGAGAAAGATTCTGTTTTGCAGAGATGAACATGCTATGGTGTGAACCGTGTGTATCAACTCCAGAACAAAAGCAAAAGACGCTGTGAAGATGCTGGCTAAAGCTGATAAGAGTTTCATTATCTACAGTGAAACGAGTCCTGTACCAACATGGGTTGAAAGGCCACTCAGAATGGAAAAAGCCATTACTCCAGGCCATTACTTGTATTTTTGGAGACATGTTCTGTGGTCTGATGGGACTAAAATTGAACCAGTTTCAGTTTGGCCATAAAGGCCAGCATTACATTTGGAGGACAAAGGAAGAAGCTTACAAGCCAAGGAACACCATCCCAACTGTAAAGTATGGCGATGGCAGGATCATGGTGTAGGGGTGTTTTGCTGCAGGAGGGACTGGTGCACTTCATAAAATAGTTGGCATCATGAAGAAAGAACATTATGTAGGAATATTGAAGCAACATCTCGAGACATCAGCAAGGAAATTAAAGCTTGGCCACAAATGGGTCTTCCAAATTGACCAGGACCCTAAGCATACTGCCAAATTGGTTAAAATGTGCTTTAAGAACAGCAGAATGAATGTCTTGGAGTGGCCATCACAATGCCCACTAATTTTCTATAGGATTGAGATCAGGGCAGTTGAAAAACTGAAAAAGTGTGTGCGAGCAAGATCTGACTTATTTACACCAGTTCGGTCAGGAGGAATGGGCCAAAATTCCAGCAAACTACAGTGAAAAGCTTGTGGAAGGATACCCAAAATGTTTGACCCAAGCTATACATTTTAATGGAAAAGCTAAAAAAATATGAAGTAAATGTATGTAAACTTTTGATTGTCGAGAAATTAATAAATAAAATCCCAAATTCTCTCATTATTCTGGCATTTAGCAAATGTAAATCATTTTGTTAATCCTAACAGACCTCAAATATTCATTCATTCATTCATTTTATTTTCGGCTTAGTCCCTTTATTAATCCGGGGTCGCCACAGCGGAATGAACCGCCAACTTATCCAGCATTCGTTTTACGCAGCGGATGCCCTTCCAGCCGCAACCCATCTCTGGGAAAGGACCTCAGTAGTAAACATTTATTATTATTTATCATCAGAACTTTTTTTAAAAAAAAAGTTATGCATCTTTTTTAGAGTGTATGTAAACTTCTTGTTTCAACTGTATGAATTTTATCTCGTAAATGTATTATTTTTGAGACTGATCAGGCTACAAAGTTTGGGGGCCCTACACAGCATGCACACTCTACATATAGAGAATATCAACTCTGTACTCAGCTAATAGCGTGACCTCAACTATCTGCATTTAGGCATGTCAAAACAAACAACAAACTCAAACTGAGCATCAGAATAAGAAAGAAATGTGATTTAAGTGACTTTAATATGTTATGGATGATGGTTGTTGCCAGACGAGCTGCTCTGAGTATTTCAGAAACTAGTGAACTTCTGTGATTTTCACACACTCACACACGTTCACAGTGAATGGTCCTCGATGATGCAACCACTATAGCCATTTTTTTGCATTTTGGATTACAGCATAATAATGCTTACATGAAAATGCAAGTGAGGGAAGTGTTACCCGTGGCCGAAGGGCGAGATGAAATAAAGGCAGCAGTGCACACGGTTGTCCTGGATGTTCTTACGGTTGAGGCCGCTTTCATCACGAAAGTATTGCTCAAACTGCTGGTCAATGTAGTCCACAATTTCCCTCCAGCTATTACAAGGAATTGTAATGAGATTGTAATGAGCAAATGTACTGTACATAAATATATAGTTATTCTGTATCAAAGTCACAAACATATGACTCATTTCAGATTTGTGGAAACATTTCAAGCATTTTACACTCATTCTGCATAAACTGGAATGATATACAACATAACATAATTTACAGTAAATTTTATACATTATTAACGTAAAAGTGCAGAACGCTTAAATGTGATGGGAAATATCTTTGTGTTTCTAATTGTTGTTTAAATTGTTGTCAAGCTTTTTAAACTACTAACAGAGTTGACTTTGTACCATTTTGCACTTTAGCTCTAGATGCTAACTGATGGTGTGTTTAAAACAGAATTGTATGTAGTGTCACCATATAATTGTTTTTTTTTTGTTTTGTTTTGTTTTTTTAGGTGAAGAGAAATTCACTGAAATATCACAATAACAGTCAACTTAATCTACAATTGGTTTATCCTAAACATTTTGTACAGATTAATGAGAAGAATAAATGACAAGCTCCAGTGCCAGTGCTCCATCAAGTGCTTTACTTTCTGGTCAACTCTTATGTCTGTTATTAAAAAGGCATGACAATCTATAGAGACGGACACAAAATTTATTTTTTTAAGAACTGAAATTACAAATAACACAGAAAATAGATGTTTGATGCAAATGTTTATTAGTTATTAACCCGGTAAAGCAAACACACAAAAATAAGATGAAAAAAGATGAAAATTAGACCTATTTATTTTATTGTAACTAAAGCTGAATGTAAGATTCAGATGTTACAACAAAAGTTTCTACTAAAAAAAAAAACACAAACAAATATTATTTTATTTTTAGACATAATTTGGGTTATTACTCAACAGTTTCTGTTTTAGAAAAACAATAAAAGGGAAATGCAAAAATGTACCCACAATTCGAGAAACACCACATATAGGAGATAATATGATCCATTATATCCAGTATGAACTCATTATTGTCAGAGAAAACCCTTATGCATCATTAAGTAATATTGCTTTTGGATGTTGGCTGTACCTCTCTGTGTTGTTGACAGCATCACCGAATCCTGGTGTGTCTACAATGGTGAGTCTCAGCTTGACTCCTTTCTCCTCAATGGCTACAGTGTGTTTGGTGATCTCCACGGTCTGAGCAATCCGCTCTGTACACCAGAAAATGACCAATAATAAAGATCAATCTAGCTTGAAATGTGTCAGGTCTAATAAACATACAATTTTCATTTGTATTGGATAAATATTATGTGAATAAATTGTGAATTTTAAAGAAACAATTCAAACTATTTTTTAAATATAGTGTAAACATCAGGTAAACGTAAAAAAAAAAAAAAAATCTTTATACCCTGAATACTTCAGACACTTCAGACCCTAAGCATTATTTTTAAAAAGGTTTGGCAATATATTTTTCATAAATTTCATATATTTTTTTAGCAAAACAAAATTGTTAATGTTGAATTGTCTTAAGCTGCATGGGTATATCATTGGAAATGGCCAAAAATGCATCTCTATGGGACAAAATTATACATTTCTATGTCACCTCTAATGGCTGGTTTTGTTGTCACAATTACAAATTATGAATTATTCATTCATAAATATAATTTATTAGTTTTTCCAGTTTTTATTAGGTTTTTAGTGCTTAAAATAGCTTAAATAAATAAGTTTTTTTTATTATTTATGTTTTTATTTATGTTTTTATCATCAACAATAACCCTTGCTCTTACCTTCAGCATTCGGCATCTTCCTGTCTTTATAAAGGTCTGTGAGGAAGAGACTGTTGACCAGTGTAGATTTCCCTAAACCGGACTCTCCTGGAAGTAACAACAAAGTTTTATATCAGGATTTCATAAAAAATAAAAATGATATAAATATATAATAATAACAAATATATTAAAGTTCACCTGCCACCATAAGCGTGAAGGCAAAGCCTTTTTTCACAGATTTCCTGTGCACTTGGTTAGGCAGCGTCGCAAAGCCAACGTACTCCTTATCCTGATCCTAAAAGAAAGAAAGATGCCATCATTTTAAAATATTTCTTAGATGACATTATTATTATAATCAAAATGACTCACAAATGTGATTTAAGTGATTTATGACATGACAACATAATGCAGTTGCATTGAATTATAACAATGCTACAAGGCATAGGCTTTATTCCTCTGTTCAATATTTACAGAAATGTGTAGACCAGCCAGACTAATGGCACAGGTGTCCACAAGGACCAGGAGAAAAAACCTCCAATCAGGACACACAAATAATCAAAACTGAACTAGAAGAGTCAAAGTTTCTTATGGACCCTTTTTATAAGACAATGATGCATTCAAATCAGTGTAAATCTTTGGAAGATTTAAAATTTTGATCTAAAAAACATTATTTTCATTTAGTTCTGTTAAATGATTAAATCGCAACTAAACGTTTACAACATTACAACAGTACCGTGCACATGAATATGTACCATAAATAGATAGTATAGATACATTATATGCACGTATATTAAGTAAATACCAAATGTTTTATTTTGTATGTTATTAGTCATGAAAATGAATCATTAAGCAGCACCTTGTATTATTTTCCTTTTGCATAAAAGTACAGAAAGAAAAAAAAGAGAAAAAAAGCGCTAATGTGAAAGTTTAAACATTAACGTATATGAAAGGGAAAGTAAGTTTTACATTGCTCTTTCCTCTGGATGCTACTATCAGTCTACATTTCTGATTTTGAAAATCCAGCACTCTGAGGGGAAATTATACAGAGCATCTACATTACCTCAGCGGAGTCGTAGGGGTCAAATCTGGCCCATGGACTTTTGGGGCGAGAGGGGCTGAGGGGAGAGTCCAGAGAGCTGACGGAGCTGAGCTGGCCGCGGCGGGATAACTCCTGCTCAGAGCCCAAGAAAGTTCTGTTGATGGGACGTGTGGTAGTGGGCGTCCCTGGGGTGTGAGGAGCAGTGCTGCCATCTGGCTCTCTGTCCATCATCTGGTGCTCAGGGAAAGTGTGAGCAGCTCGGGGTGGCAGATCTCTCATGGTATAGGCCAATTCGGCATCCTCACAGTCTTCTATGGCTAAACTAGACAACTACAGATAAAGAATTTAGGTTATAGTTTATGTTTATTTAAGTGTCGTTATGGATGTGACAGATATGAAATTGCCACTTGTGTGACTTTGGTATATGAAACATAATTGTTTGAAAACACTGACCAAGGCATATTTGAGTATTTCTACAGTACTATAAAATACAAAAATACACAAAAAGAATTAAAAGGGTTTCGCTATTTTGGTGACAACTTTTTTTTTTATGGCAAGGTTGACATTTGTATGAAATTGCATACATAAAATCCTGTTTTAGACCTGTCATATGGTGCCAGGTTTGAGATTAGCATTTTGAGCTAAATCACAAACTTGCCAACCCTGTTACGGTCAACTCTGTAAGGCTTGATAATAAGTTAAACAATCAATAACAATCAAATGTTCCCCATCACGTTTAGATATCACAATGCATTCGGTTTGCTGTCAGTTATACATTTGTTGTTAATCATTTCAGTTTAAGGAAAATGAAAATGTCTGAAATGTACCTGCAATTCTGACTTTCTTTAGCCACACCAATGTCAAATGTATAAATGACTAAATAAAAGTATTTTGGTGAAAAATAGACTGAATTGTTTTGGAAACATTTATTGATAATTTTCTCATTCAACCTTAATAATAATTTTTACTGGCCAGTGCTCTTTTGCAGTGAAGTGTAGTGAAAATTTATCAGAGTTGAGTAAATTATAGGTGGTCTGTAATTAAGCAGAACATGAATTTGTCCGTTCACCCCAAACATCAGTTCTTCCAGCTTCATATCCTCGTGTTGTTCATGAAAAGCAGAGCGCACCAGATGCCTATTTCTACAGAATTAAAACTGAACGAGCACTTGGACTCATATTTGGGTAAACTACATCTTTAACAAACCGTTGTTTTTTGACCTAAATACATGCTTAATCAGAACAAAAGCAGTCCATCCCATCACCCACCAATCAACAGGTTTAAAGGATTATGTACCCTATAGAACACAATTTTTGAAAAGCAGTTACAGTTAAGGAAAACACGCAGGATTTTTTCTATAAACAGTGGATTTCTATGATTCTCAGTGGTTTGAACTTCCGAACTACGGTTTCAGTGCAGCGTTAAAGTCCTCTAAATCATCCCAGAAGACGAATTTCCCACAAAACAATCTTTCACTGTTTTTATTATATTCTTTTAAGTATAATTTTTTACTACAAAGCTAGTCTAGCACTAGCACAGGGATGCATACTTTTCTGGTTGAAAATTATATACATTTTAACTAATTCCTTCATTCAGTTCTACTAGTAAGACCCTTATAGTGTTGGGGAAAAACATACATTACAACTCACTTTTAAAAAATGTGCCCCACATGCGTTTTAGGTTACAAGAAGCTTAAATTGCGTGTTATTTATTACTCAATTGTGTGTATTCCTATGTTCATTCATTCATTTTCTTTTTTCGGCTTAGTCCCTTTATTAATCCGGGGTCGCCACAGCGGAATGAACCGCCAACTTATCCAGCATTTGTTTTATGCAGCGGATGCCCTTCCAGCCGCAACCCATCTCTGGGAAACATCCGTCTATTCTCATCCACACACATACACTACGGACAATTTAGCTCACCCAATTCACCTGTACCACATGTCTTTGGACTGTGGGGGAAACCAGAGCACCCGGAGGAAACCCACGCAACCACAGGGAGAACATGCAAACTCCACACAGAAATGCCAACTGACCCAGCCAAGCTCGAACCAGCGACCCTCTTACTGTGAGGCGACAGCACTACCTACTGCGCCACCGTGTCGCCTGTGTATCCCTATGTGTACGTATATTATTTGCATTATTCTATAATGGTATTAAATTGCATATAATTGCATTTTTCTAAACACTAGTGGCAGTTGAAAGAAAGTGTTGCCGCAACAACCAAAGCGTGTCTTCAGTCCACAAAGAGGACAGCACAGCTGAAGACAAACTCTCTGTTTCTCTCTGTTTTTATTCATTATAAAGGTTAGTAAAATTCGACAACGTAGATGAAAAACTGTAATTGTATGAGATTAAATATATGTGTATATCTACAGTACATGTGTGTGTAAATTATCCATGTTAAGTCATGTCTGGGGCGTAGTGTGTAGCACGTTCGCCTCACAGCAAGAAGGTCGCTGGTTCGATCCCCGGCTGGGTCAGTTAGCATTTCTGTGTGGAGTTTGCATGTTCTCCCCGTGGTTGCGTGGGTTTCCTCCTGGTGCTCCGGTTTCCCCCACAGTCCAAAGACATGCAGTACAGGTGAATTGGGTAGGCTAAATTGTCCATAGTGTATGTGTGTGAATGAGAATGTATGGATGTGTTTCCCAGAGATGGGTTGTGGCTGGAAGGGCATCCGCTGCGTAAAACAAATGCTGGATAAGTTGGCGGTTCATTCCGCTGTGGCGACCCCGGATTAATAAAGGGACTAAGCCGAAAAGAAAATGAATGAATGAAAGTCATGTCTGTTATTTGTGCGTTGAACAGAAGTGAGTTTGTGAATTAAATAATCTGCTGTTAGCATGTGGTACTGTTATTGTTTTATCCTGTATATATTTGACACATATTTGTATTTATTATATATATCTATACATGTGATATCTGAGATTTCATGGCTTTTAATGCCATGTGTGATTAAAGTCAACAAAGGGGACAGGGTAAAACTTTACAATAAGGTTCAGTAGTTAATGCATTTACCAACATGAACTAATCATGAACAACACCTGTACAGCATTTATTAATTATCATTGAACATATGCTAATGCATTATTAACATCTAAGTCCATGCTTGTTAACATTTAGTTAATGCACAATGAGTTAACGTGAACTAACAATGAACAACTGTATTTGCATTAACTAACATAAACAAATACTGTAGTAAATGTATTGTTCATTGTTTGTTCATGTTAGTAAATGCATTAATTGACATTAACTAATGAACTTTATTGTAAAATGTGACCAAATGTACTAGTTACTTTAAGGAAAGCAATTTTAAAGTATGTCATGTTATTTTAGTGTCTTTTTGTTTGTATGTTTTTTAAAGACCATGAAAGGCTTAAAATGGTAATATATTACTTTCTTTACCTAACACAGATCATCTTTTGGGATTATCTAGAGGTCTTTGATACTAAAATTTAAATTGTAGCTTGTAAGATCAAACCACTAAGCACCACATAAGAAAAAAAAATGCAGAAAACCTTTGATTCTTTTGACTGAAAAAAAAAAAGAAATGAAAGGGGATAGTTACTCATCCTTCATGTGTTCCAAACCTGTCGAGATTCTTTCTTCGGTTTAACACAAAAGATGGTATTTCAAAGAATGTGAAATATCTTCCATAGTATTTAATTTTCCTATGGATGTCAACGGCTGAACATTCTTCAAAATATCTGAGTGTGAGTAGCCTAAATGATAAAGAAAATTAAGTATGACAAGGAGATGTGTAAATTATGATTGAAATTAATTTTCATTCTGGCACTGAACTAAAAATACTTTTAAAAAGGACACAACTAAACCTTTGCGCTTCTACACAACAACTCCCTCAATCTCTAATGCAAGCAACGTGACCCGCATCAGGCTGTCAGCGCTCATTAGTCCAGACACATTAATACCTCACACTAATGCCCTGATCTCCAGTAATGTGCAGGACAAGTGGGGGTCGAGAGTGAATGTTTCAATCACGATTTCAATGTTTTGTAACAACTCTTCATTCATTTCTACCATAAACGAGAAGATGATGTTATGCCATACCTCAGGATCTGCCAATGCCAGTGTGTAAAACAGAAAGAAGGAGACATATATTAAAGATTTAAAATGAGTTGCTGGGTTTCTGACCTACATATGAAGAGTTCAGTTGCAAAAAAACTAAATTTTCTTCAAAAATGAGCATTTTAACTCAGGTTCCTATGTTTCTGTACAGGTATTTCACTTTAAAAAGGAATAAAAGAAATCTCTTCTTTGCCAAAAAAGGGAAAATATTGATTGAGGCAAAGCTGGTTTTATATTAGCACATTCAAACTCGCTCATTAATAATATCATCTCATTAAAGTATTATTTACCATTTAGAAATAAAGGAAATCATATAAGCAGCCAGTGAGCATAAAAGTACAACATACTGTGCCTTGTTTTGAAGTCATACTTGAGATTTCAGAGCTAGTTTACAAAGCAGCATGGTAAACACGACCATGTAACAAGCTGTCACAGTTCAAAATTGAACGAATGTGTGAATACAAAACAAACTTTACCTCAATAAAATACTGAAGAAATAAAATGCCCATTTTAGATTACATTTTAGACGACATTTAGAGATTTTGCAAGTAACTCTTAATAGTACAAATGTATATAATTTAAAAAATATATTGTTGTCCTTTTTAAAACCCCTTACCGCGCTGCCTGTACATGGCGTTCACGAAGCGGTTGGTGGTGGACGACAGGTGCTCCATGTTAGCGGACAGAGTTCACATCCACCTGGTCAGTGCTGCTAATGTTTGGATAAACGTCCGAGACAGATAGAGGTCAAATCTACGCAGTTAAGTTAACGCAACTTTTCTGACCCTCTAAACGTCCGGGATAAACGGAGGAAATCAAAGGTGCTGCACAAACAGAGCAGAGCTGTCTGACGAGCACAGGTCAATCAGTGAGAGCTGCGCGTCGCGTTCACTTACAGCGCTAGACGCGTTTCTGTTGCGTCGCGCTCATAAATACAAGATGTTGATTGGTCGACGAGGTGCCGACGCCTACATGACGATTAATAATAGTTCATTTAAAATATCAACACTGAACGCTTCTTCTATTTAGCAAAGAGAATAATAAGTATGGAAGCCCGATTGATAACTGAATGATAAAAATATATATATACCATAAAAAAAAATATATATATATATAAATTATAAAGTAATAATAATAATAATACAAATAATAATAATAATAATAATAATTCCTTACATTTATATAGCACTTTTCTGGGCACTCAAAGCGCTTTACACAATAGGGGGGTCTCCTCATCCACCACCAGTGTGCAGCATCCACCTGAGTTATAATTCTGAAAGTCGGAATTCTGAGTTATAAAGTCAGAATTTTGAGTTATTAAGTCGCAATTGCGAGTTATAAAGTCAGAATTGCGAGTTATAGGCTAAATGAGTTTCCTGTTATGCTGAATGGCGATAAATGGAGTTTGAAAGACACATGCACATTAGCTCATAATCACAACATTTGTTTTTTTTTAATTATGCCGTTTGCACCATTTGGTCTAAATAGCAACTATAAAGCTTTAAACAGAGCGCCTGAAACTAGCTGTAGTTTGCGTGATTCCTCCAAAAGTCTAATAATTATATGTGTAACAATATTATAATATACATTTGTTGCAGCTGTTATTTGTTTCATTGCAAGAGTGTCCTCACGTGGTGTACTTGAGAGCTGCAGACATAGCCTATGTATCGTACATACACATTTAATGGGCTGTATTAGTTCATATTTCAGTTCAGTAAAAGTGTCAGCCAAATATTGTGTCCTCCTGGCCTTTATTGGGAAAACTGGGCTGCGAATCCATCACAAGCAGAACCTAAAGAAAGAGTGTTTAACACTTCATTGGTATCACCATAACAGGAAACTCCTTTAAAACTCGCAATTCTGAGTTTATAACTCGCAATTGCGACTTTATAACTCGAAATTCTGACTTTATAATTTTTTTTTAATTATTTTTTAATCATTTTTATTATTATTATTTTTATTATTATTATTATTGGCATATATGTATTTTTTATCATTCAGTGGCGGAAACGGGCTTCCATAATAAGAGCATGCGTCTATTTATTTGTTATTTTCTATTGGTCTAAGTTTATTCAAAATATTGATTAGAGGAAGTTGGGTACCTAATAAATATCTAATTACAAGTAAAATCAAAGAAATCTCATTTAAGATAGACACAGAATTTA
Organism: Danio albolineatus; assembly: GCA_903798035.1. Taxonomy (NCBI): domain Eukaryota; kingdom Metazoa; phylum Chordata; class Actinopteri; order Cypriniformes; family Danionidae; genus Danio; species Danio albolineatus. The sequence goes on along the minus strand of CAIGQQ010025544.1, from coordinate 2,540,703 downwards.
CCCTGTTAATCATTTTAAGCAGATTTACTGAAGACATGGATGTCAATTGTTCACTCTGTTCATTATATCCAGAAAGAGTAGGCTACCTCATACTGGCATTGTCACTATACAAAACGTTTATGGTGGAAGGTATCTAAATTTATAAATGACATATTTTTAAAATGTCCTGTTATTTTTTTTTTTAACTCTATGAATGTCATCTTTGTTCTTTTTAATTATAATAAGAAGCTAGAAAATGAAGCTTTTGTTGTCAATCTTTTGATTATACTTACCAAGTTTCATATGCATCGTTGTAAATGTACAGTCAGAAACCTCTTTTTCCAGTGCTAATGAAAATAACTAGTTATTTCTATACCATTAAAGAGAGTACAAAGACAAAAGCTGCTAAAACCGTGTATTTGTTCGACACTTTGAAGTTATTGTGAGTTAGCAAGGCCTAGCATTATCAGTAATATATTTTCTTTATTTGTTATTTTATTTGTTATTTTTGTTATTTTATTTTGTTCTAGGCCTACCTATTGAGTTTGTGTACTTTTATATCACTATATTATGCTTTTCATTCTTTTGTGTAGACCTCATGCATTAATAAAAAAAATTCATGCATTAATAATAATAAAAAAAGGAAAAAAATTCTGTTGGGTATTTAAGGCAATGTCCCCTTCTGACTAGGGAAGTTCTAAAATTTTCTTCTTATTAGTTTGCCACCCCACAGAAAAGAGTTATTAAGAACTACAAAATAGATGTGTTGGTATTCGACCGGGTAGCTTTACTTGGACGGGGGAAAATAAGACCTGCTTAAAATGATTTAAGACACACAACACAATGTTTCAGTGAATTTAAGACTTTTTAAGACCTAAAATGTATTTATTTTTTTATTTAAGACCCTGCATGCGGAGACCCTGACTTTAGCTGGAACAACAAAAACTACACTTTGGCCTTCCAAAATTTAGCCGTCTCTTCCTTTATGGCCACTAGAGGTCACCGTTGACTCTGTAATCAACGTTCAGGATAGTTCACCCAAAAACATCAACATTTACTCACCCTTGAGTCCAAACGTTTATGGGTTTCTTTCTTCTTTTGAGCACTAAAGGCATTTAAGAAAACAGACTTCTGACCATTGACTTCCACAGTAGGAAAACATAAATCCTATGGAAGTCAGTGGTTACAGCTTTCTTCAAAAACTCTAACATGCAAAGGGTGAGTAAATGATGACAGAATTTTTTCAGCTTTGAGTGAAATATCCCTTTAACCCTTTGAGACCGACGGGAGCGCCCGCGCTCCGGTTTGCGTGCGTCTGTTTGAAAGCCAATAAAAACCGAAAGCATATGGGTAGAACAATAATTTTTTTTGCATATGAAATCCGAGACGTTATACTTTCAGATCAAGCCCAAAACAGTCTCCTGTTGCAATGTTTTCATTCTTTAATGAGTTTACACAAATAGCCTAAAATGTTTACAACAAAAAAACACTTTAATTCATTGCACGCCTTTGAAAATGTGCTTTATAAAGGTTGTTATTAGGCTTGTTTGAGTTGCGCCTCGCCTTGACTGCAATGTAGACGAGAGCAGGCGGCTGCAGTAAGAGGAGGGCTCAAAAAATACATCAGAAGTCGGACACTTCCCGAATCTCGCTGTTTAGCCGCCTGGAAACGTCACCAGTGGCGGAGATCGCGGTCGCGTTTTTTGTCGCGGACGAATGACCTCAAAACATACTTTAGTAACTTATAGTAAATATTATAGTGTTCTTGAACATGTTTTTTTTTCAGTATTTGGTTATATTTATAGTTGCTGTGATACAATAGCAACTATATAATTTAAATAGGCTATTTTTATAATATGCATATGGTTCAAAAACACTACAGTATTCCTATAAGTTACTATAGTATTTTTTAATATGGGAGCAGATGCAATTGAAATATCAGAAGATAGTCAGAATCACAGAAGATGAACAGCTCTTTACTTAAAAGGGTCTACAGTATTTAATATACATCTGTATATTCAACAGTGGTAAATGTTAAAAGAATTAACAAATAAACAGCTTACAGCTAGAAAGCTTTCAAGAAATCTAATTTGGCTACATTATAAGTTAAGTAACTATAGTAAGATGCGTTTGAGTGACAGGTCATGACAAATGTTTGTTTGTTTGTTTGTTTTGCTAGAAATGTCCTTAGAATTTGGCATTTTATTAAGCAAGTGGTCCATTTCTATAGTAATTTGAGAGGGCATTAGAAGGTATAAAGGGAAATACTACTGAAGACAAAATTAATAACCCTCTTGTGAAGTTTAAAGAAAAAATGTATTGCATCAAATATGTAAAAATGCTGTATAACAGGTTTAGTTTTTAACTCATTTGTCTAGTCTTTGCCATGATGACAATATTATATATTTTACATAATATTTAACTAGTTTTTTGCAAGATACTATTCAGCCTAAAGTGCAATTTAAAGTGTTAACTATACATTAATTATGTTAAAGAAAAATGAGGAAAGCCATTGGACAACAGTGGTTTGTTCTGCAGACGTAAAGAGACTCTTAAGGGTCTGATTATATTAACATGCTTATCAGGCCTATATAAACTGCTTTTACTCCAGCCAAACTAAAATAAACAGCCCAAAACTTTGTCCAGAATAAAAACCATTAGGCTGTAGAAAATACTGTGAAAATGTTCTTGGTCTATTAAACCTAACTTTTGACTTCGCATACATGTGTGTGTTGTTTAGTACACCCCTTTCACTCCTCATATGAAACCACACAAAGATGAGGCATAATGCAAAACAGTCTGATTACTTGTATGTCTGCATATGTGTGTATTGGACTGACTTTCATGGAATAATATTGCATAAAAATCACAATTCAAAATTCACACAAACATACAAAGAAGTGAAAATGAACAAACAGGACTTTAAACCAAGATAGAAATAAAATACAGCACATGCACATCCTAATTATTTGTAACATTTAGTTATATTAGATAGGTCACGTTTTGTTTTTACAAAGGTGTGTTTTGTTTTTGTTTGCGTGTAAATCTAAATAAATAAAAATATGTAATGGTCTTCATGTCTTTTTTAATTATCAACGAAAATACAATAAGGTATACAGCCGGGTATAAACTTTAGTTAAAACAGCAGACAGAGAAGCGTAATTTCAGTCTCATCCAATAAGCATTGAGCTTTGTCGTCAGCCAGTCGTTTCCCATCATGCTTTTGGTGAGCGCAGTCGTTGGAGAGCAACTGCAGCCGACTGCTCAATCCGAGACATCCGCCTCGCGGTCGCGAGAGTTTTTTGGCGCACGTCAGCGTGACATCAGAGCAAGGCGCACGCAAGTTGGACACTTTTCTAACCGGCATGCATCTCGCGGTGATCACCGGTGATGCGTTCTGCGCAGAATTTGGCCATGTCAAACGAGCCTATTGTTTGCCATGTATGAGACGTAATTACCTCGTGTGCACTGTGAACCTATCAGGTTTGTCTTGCGTGGTGATGTCACTCAGCGCGCTGTTTGATATACGTAATACGCACGCGCGTTTCTATGTATGTGCGTGCGCTCTTCTCGTAGCGGATTCACTTTATCCGTATCGGAACATCATAATTTCTTTTACACACATGCACACAACACACACACAACCACATTTACACATACAGGCACAATATAAGACACACACACGCGCACTGGCATGGAGTCGTGACCGCAAAACAAACAAAAAAATAGTCCGATGTTTTGGAGTTATTACTCGATCAAACGACAAGGAATTCTCCGACTCATCATCTGCTCAAGATACAATTACCAGTAAAGACGAAGCTGACTTTTGTGAAGGATTAGATCCATTCCAAGACATGCTAGTATATTCTTTATAAATGCTTTGCTTTTGAGTATTATATGCTCATAAACGATGCTTTGCTTTGAGTTTGAATAGAAACATAACACAGAATAATCCCGATAGTATGACGCGCTATTTACTCTTATCGTGTCACTTTTATGCCTAAAACATCAAACTTTTATACCTTTATACTTACATTTTTTGCTGTATTGCTGAATCGTGCTTATTATTTTACTTACATTGATGTAGTTTTGGACACTGAAGCCCTCAGAACCCCTCACCCCTCATGTGTGGTAATTTGTAGAGAGATTTTTCTGTTGATCAATCAAATTGTTCTGTCTACACTGTTTATAAAAATAAGTGTATCTCACAAACGAATTGATGTAATTAGTCCAAATCAGTTTTATATAGTTTCATGGGGTTTTATGCATGTTTTTTACATTGACAAGTTAGAGGTTTACATTTGTGTTATTTCTGTATATAGTAAAAACTAAAATAAAAACTAAGCGATTTTTCATTTTTTTTGTGTTTTATTGCACTTTTAAGCTATTTAACTCCTTAATATGGATTTATGACATACATAAACTTAAAGTTTGGGATGTAAGGATTTTATTGATATATGGCATTTGAAAATACTCAAAAGAATGACATCACAGCATGTAAAAATACTAAGATATACCCTGGCGGAATTGTTCTATGGCAGGTCTTAAAGGGTTAAATACATCTCACTTTGTATCAGACCTGATCCGGTAGGCCGTCGTGCTACAGTTAGGACACATTCCTGAGTTTGGACATCCCTGGCCTAGTAAGTCCCCGATTAGCTGGATCATGTGTGTTTAATTAGGGTATGAGTAGGGCCATCTGCGGACATTTTTTGCTATGTCTGCGCAGATTTTTTTTAAAAAATCTGCATATTTATGTGGAATGATTTTGGGAGTATCAGAATTAAAAATCTTGATATATGAAATAAAAAGTAATACCTGTTTTTTTACAATGCAAAATCCCATTAGAACGACTTTATTTGGTAAACAAAGCAAGCCTAAAATAAAATATCTACTAAAAGACAGAAAATAGTAGCTACTTTACAAACTGAATTGTAAATAAATCATATGAATATTTTCATATTTGTCAATATTATCACTGAAATTAATTTAAAAACTAAATAAATATACATTTACACACATTTACTCAAGTAAATAAACAGAATTAATGATGGGCTAAAAATCTGCGGAAATCTGCGGAATTCTGCGCGCGCAGATTCCGTGTGGGCCTGAGTTAAACTATTCAGGACAGTGTTCCTCCAGGAGCAGGATTGGACACTCCAGAGTAAGAATACCTGTCTGGATTTTAATTCTTAAACTGTTTTGAGGGCAAAATCTAATTATTTATATTGATAACATAAAAACTATTAAAGCAGAGGTTAATCATCAGCCACCATCATTTCAATCAAAAATAATGAAGTGGACTTAGTGTTCATTCATTCATTTTCTTTTCAGCTTAGTCCCTTTATTAATCCGGGGTCGCCACAGCGGAATGAACCGTCAACTTATCCAGCATTTGTTTCACGCAGCAGATGCCCTTCCAGCTGCAACCCATCTCTTCACTCTCATTCACTACAGACAATTTTAGCCAACCCAATTCACCTGTACCGCATGTCTTTGGACTTGTGAGGGAAAACAGAGCACCTGGAGGAAACCCACACAACCACGAGGAGAACATGCAAACTCCACACAGAAATGCCAACCGACCCAGCCGAGGCTTGAACCAGCGACCTTCTTGCTGTGAGGCAAACGTGCTACTCACCACGCCACTGTGGCACCCTGGACTGTGCTTCAGCTAGAAATGTCAACATAAAGGAATTACCATATTAAAAACCGCAACATGGCCTGTAATAGTATAAAGTTATATGCGACCAAAGACCGCAAAACCAGTCGCAGTGTACATTTTGAGATTTATCATCAAAATGAAGACGCTTTCTGTTGTTGTATGGTTGTAAATCTGTAAACTGAGGGTTAAAAAACTCTAAATATTAAGAAAATCACCTTTAAAGTTGTCCAAATTAAGTTCTTAGTGATGCTTAATACTTATCAAAAAATGAGTTGATTATTTACAGTAGGAAATTTACAAAATGTTTTCATGGAACATTATCTTTTCGATTTTGTCATAAAATAACATTTTGACTCATACAATGTATTTTTGGCTATCGTCAAAAATAAAGCCCTGCAACATAAGACTGGCTTTGAGGCCCACATTCACATATGACAGTCATGGTTTCATGAACAGCAGATTCAAGGGCTTTTAAAAGCAGTTAATTTTAAATGAATCACCTTTGTAATTCATACGCCAGCATATGTAGTGTCATGTGTGCTGTCCTTAACATTTCAATTAAACTTAATGGTTACATTAAAAATGAGATTTTCTAAAATTGATTGTTTTAAAAAGGTCATGTTTAAAGAACTTTAATAAAAATTGCTGAATTGGTTTCTGAAATATTGATAAAATGAGCATTATTTTGCAGTGTTATTGTTAATGTAAATGTATGATTAATTGAATTTATCATTCATTTATTCTGTTTTTGACAATTGTTGAAGTAAAACCGTTAACAAATTTAATAAAAAGTTTAATTTAAGCACATTCAAAGACCTGTGTTTGTTTTAAAGCTCATTCCAGGCCTTGAATACATGTCTGAAATTCAAGTTCAAGGAGCAAGGGAACTATTGATAATACTAGAGGAGCAACCGTTTAGGTTTTACAGCAGTGGCTTATGAGTATGGCAATGTACTTTATAATGCTGTAAAACTAATAATTTTTCTCTGCAAATAGCCACAGACAAAGAAGAGTGTAACAACATGTACACAACCCATTGTCTGCAATAAACAGAGCTACAGAACCGTCTGAGCTCACCGCTGTATAAATTATTTGGAGTGCGACTGAAACACACCGTGGGCTTCGGTGTCGCAACAAAGGGTTCACAAAGGGCACTATTGACATATTTAAACATATACTTTCATAAGGATGCATAAAAAGGCACCAAAGCCTTTAGTAAATGCATGTCCTTGAAACTGGAGAGGCACTGTCTCCCATTAATAGCCCCTTGTTTCCAGACAGGTCTGCTCATTAGTAACTCAACTCAGCCTGGATACTCCATACCTCAGCAAATGTGCATGCAGCAAGTGCCCTTGTCTCCCTACATAATGAAGTTTTCTAAATTCTTGAGCTGTACTTCAAAGACGGTGCAAAGAGAGTAAAAGAGGGTTCAGTGTAAACTTCACTATTAGGAATGAAATCGACCATATTACCATGGTAAATTTATCTCATCAATTGCGAAACCCATTTAGAAGTGCGAGACGTACACTTTTAGAGGAATTATGCAAAACATAAATGTGAAATGTGAAAAATATTGAGGATTACGTGAAATAGTGGGAATTAAGAAAAATATTGTGATGTAATTCCTGCAGCACATAACAGTCACAATTAATAAAAATAAAATAGAAGGTCTTAATTGGCAGTCCCTGCAGATTTGTCGGCTGCACATCCATGATGCGAATCTCCCGTTCCACCACATCCCAAAGGTGCTCTATTGGATTGAGAACTGGTGACTGTGGAGGCCACTTGAGTACAGTGAACTCATTGTCACGTTCAAGGAACCAATCTGAGATGATACGCGCTTTATCACATGGTGCGTTATCCTGCTGGAAGTAGCCATCAGAAGATGAGTACACTGTGGTTCTAAAAGGATGGACATGGTCAGCATAATACTCAGGTAGGCTGTGGCGTTGACACGATGCTCAAATTATACTAACGAGCCCAAAGACAGGATGGATCCATGCTTTCATGTTGTTGACACCGAATTCTGACCTTACCATCTGAATGTTGCAGCGGATATCGAGACTCATCCGACCAGCCATCGTTTTTGCAATCTTCTATTGTAAAATTTTGGTGAACCTGTGTGAATTGTAGCCTCAGTTTCCTGTTCCTAGCTGACCGGTGTAACGAATATGGCAGACCAGACACATAATTATTTTGTTTTTATCTAACAAACACACCGTCAGCTTCTTCCACCCAGAAAAGACTGGATGGTCAGTTGTAATCGGATTCCAAGGCATTTACGACACAAAGGAATGTGCTCAGAATTGGGCACTTAATTGGGTGCTCAAGACTGATGTTTTTAATGTAAACTTTTATTCTCTGTATGTGTAATCAGGTGTTTTGCAACAAGTCTCTTGCTCATGTTTTAATATTATTGTTTTAATACTTCTGCAATCTATGTTTAACTAAACAAGATCATTGATTGTTCATGTTTGATGTCCTTGCAAAGCTAATTTGGTGTACTGAACAACTGTTTACATTTTATGTTAATACATGTGCAACATATTAACATTTTAATAAACATTGAACATTTCTGCATCAGTTTACACTCAGAATGTTTATGCAAATCATGCCACTTTGGAACAATAGGGCTGTGCAATATTGACAAAATATTAATTATGCGATTTTTTGAATAAATATTGCGATTGCGATTTTTAGCAACTGTTTTTGCTTATTCAAACAAGCTACATACATTCTAAATGTATTCAGTGCACAAGAAGTGCATAACAAAAAAAATCACAATGAAATAACATGGTATTAAGTTTAATAAATAAAACTGTAGTAAAACTGTCTTTAAAACAGACAACATGAAATCAATTAAGATTAACTAACCTCAAATCTAGTTAAAAACACTGTGCACAGTAGTATTAGTTGCTTAAAACTGTAATAAATTGTCTTAAAAACACAACATGAAAAATTAAAGATGAACTAACCTCAATTCGAGTCATAACAATAAATAAAAACTAACGTAAATCAAAACCACCTATTCGGTTATCCCGCTCAACTTCGTTGTGGGCGGAGTGAGCTCTGATTGGGTAACACCTTTCTCCCGCTCAGCTTAGCTGTAATTTCCCAGTGTCCTGCGTCAGCGCTGATTGGTTGACATTAAAATCATGCACACAAGAACATGAACAAAAATCTAAATAAATTAATAGATAAAATTGCAGCCTTTGCGATTTAGAAAAATTTGATTTTTTTTTTGCGATTTTGATTAAATTGCACAGCCCTAGAACTAAGACTATAAAACATGGCTCTTTGGAGTTAACTTTCTCATTGTTCTCATTTGCTCCGGGGGATGGGTACAAACCATCCTTATAAAAGCTATTAGCCTAAGGCCGCACCCTAGAAGAAGAAGAAGAAGACTACAAACTAGAACTAGAATCTAGAAGAACCCCAAAAAAATCCACGGAGCAGCCCGGGACCCAAACATAATGGTTAACGTACAGCTCAGCATTCCCATCTCTGATAACTTTCTCTTTTCTTTCCGTTGACGGTCCACTCAAGTTTAGTATGCCGTGAAACCACATATCAACACGACTAGTTTTGTTACCTCAACTGAAAATTTGGATTTTCACTTAACACTGGATATTTTCTCTTTTTCTGACCATTCTCTGTAAACCCTAGAGATGGCTGTGTGTAAAAGTCCCAGTAGATCAGCAGTTTCTGAAATACTCAGACCAGCCCGTGGCACTAACAACCATTCCACGTTCAAAGTCACTTAAATCATCTTTCTTCCCCATTCTGATGCTCGGTTTGAACTGCAGCAGATCATCTTGACCATATCTACATGCATAAATGCATTGAGTTGCTGCCATGTGATTGGCTGATTAGAAATTTGCTTTAACGAGCCGTTGGATAGGTGTACCTAATAAAGTGGCCGATGAGTGTAGATAATCTGATTTAGGGTCATTAAAAAACACCTTTTACCCAAAATAAGTATGACATATCATTCTTTAATTTAATTTAAAGGCAGCGGTTGAAGCATTTTGTACAACTTCAGTGCAAAATAAAATTTGGACTTGAAAAAAACAACAACAAAAAAACAACAACCAAAAAACATCTTGTTGCGTCGTCTCGTGCAACTGCATAAAGCAAAAACGTTTACCGTATTGCAACATATACAAATAAAATAATATACACGGTCCATGCAGATATGCACAGCCTCTATAGCTAGATTTATGTCTGTGTGTGTGGGGGGGGAGAGAATGTAAGCATGTGTGTATGTTTGTGTGTGTGGCTCAAGCCTCAGTGCATCACAGTCCAGATTTGCTGTCCAGCTTTCATGAACGTCAGATGTTTCTCAGCCCGATTTGAAGAGCAGGATGGCCACTTGACCCAAGTAAAAGTAGATGAAATGCTTTGTTTCGTGTGTCACGTAACTGCCAAAGTTCCGTCCCACAATACAATGCCATGTGGGATTGTACTTCTTATCGAACTCCTGTTGAAGAGCAAGAACAGAAATGAATGCTTCATTGAGTGTGTTTAGTATCATAAGGAGAATCTTCTCAGCTCAACGAGTGCTCGGTGCATTTAAACCCTCTCTGTGACATTGTGTATCAGTACCATAGATTTGGGGCTAAATGCTCCAAGTAATTAAATGCTAATGCTAACTGCTATTCTGGATGTAACAATACTTTTTTATTATTTTAACTGATAACCATATGGTTAGTTTTAGCATTTAACAAAGGCCCAAAACACATATATTACGATACATCATTATTATTATTATTATTATGACATTTGTATGAGCTTCTTTTTAAACAAGTATTCAACAATTTACACAGAGAAAATGAAACAGCATTATACACCTCTGCCTTCAAGTAGTTAATTAATAAACAAAAAAAATTAATGCTATAGTTTAGTGTTTCTCAACCACATTCCTGAAGAACCACCTACACTGTACGTTTTGAATGCCTCATTTGTCTGTCAAACCCATTACAGATCTTTCAGTCTCTGCTAATGAGCTGATGATCTGAATCAGATGTGTTTGGTTGAGGAGACATGGCAAATGTGCAGAGCTGGTGGTCCTCCAAGAACGTGGTCGAGAAACACGACTATTGTCGACAATGACTATGTTTACATGGACATCAGTACTTTAATTATTTGCCTTAATCTGAATAAGATTTAGTTATTTAATATGATTTAGGTGTTTACATGAGCTGCTTTTTGAATGTTCCTTTTATGATCCTGTTTTACATATTATAGCACATAATTCGATAAACGTCATTGTGTCAGCACGCTATCCACATTTCCTCTGAAGTTTGGTGTAATTTCAGGAATTTCATTTTTGTTGACAATAGCTGCAATTTGGCACTTTAGCTTTCATTCATGAACATTTCATGCATGTCCCCATGACAAACGAGATACTGGAAGAGTGTCGTTTTAATAGAATTTGATACCACACGCTCATACCGGTCAACACTGGGATGTGAAAATAAGGGATACACCCACCATAATAAGGGGTAATTTATTAATAAGTTATACAAATTATAATTTATTTAGATTTTTCGTTTGATTACAAGAAATAACAGAGGTGTCACTTCAAAAATAACGTTTTATGCTAATTTAGGACAAAATTAGTTGTGTTTAAGAAAAAAACCCATCAAGATCGACATCTTTAGGGAAACAGCGTCTGTTTGTCACTATTGAGCATGTCTGACAGTCATGCACCGCTTTATGACTGTTTTAAGGGATTGCATCGGAGGGGCGACGGCACCTGTTATGAAAAGGAAAGGGAATCCTGCCATTTTTATATCTATATCAAAGTGTTTCATGCCTAAATAAACCGAAAGCACAGAACTGACTCACATTTATGAGCAAGGGGTGGCCCCAGGTGGTTCGGCGGTATGGGTTGCGTATAGGGAGGATCGGCTCTTTAATGTTTATTGGCACCCTTCAGAGAAAGACTGAAAATACGGGAGAAATATGAGAAAATACCTTTACAGGATGATAGCGGGATCGAACTGTAAAATAGGGGAGAATCCTGGGAAAAACGGGAGGGTTGACAGGTATGCACGCTGTATAGGAAAAACCTCGACATTTCGCAACGCAAGTCTCTGTGGTCTTCCACTGACCTGACGCAAAATGTGGCAAAAATCCTACACGATAATAATGGTTTGATTAAGGTGTTTCTATATCTGAACTAAACTTCACTTACTAAAATCGGCATACTTCATCTGAATCCGATTTCTGTTCAGTTCAATTGTGACTTCAATCGAATTAAGGTGATCAATAAAAGAAATTGCTGTTTACATGGTAGACTCTTAATCAGAGTACCGTTTGTTTTAATTGTATTAAAATCAGAGTATTGGTGTCCATGTAAACGTACTTGATTCAAATGTTTAAAAAGTTTTCACTGATAAAAATTGATGACTGAAATAGTGTTTTGATTTATTCATTACTAAAATCCAGTTTTATAACGGAAAATTTCTTAAAAACAGATAATTCTAATACTATTTAACTAAAGAATATCATAACTTTGTTATTATAATAATGAAACTACACTGCAGTCTTAGGTTCTGTTAGAATAACACTTGAATTTTAATCTGATTTAATAAATTAATTTGATGGAAATTAATTTTAGGCCCTGCTGAAACATCAATGCTTCTCTAATGCAAACTAATAAAAATATAGAAAGTTTGCAAACAGTTTTAAAATATACTTGTTACACATATTCAAGTAATTACAATTAATTATGCATAATTACGTGTAAATAACCCTAACCCATGTTCTAACCCTAACCGTATGATAAGTTCATGTAATAACGTAATATTACTCAGTAGTTCAATCAAGTTGCACTTCAACAAGAATACCTTAAAATAAAATCTAAATTACCATTTAGATCAAACTGACCCAATGTTGGAGATCTGCAGATGAAATTAAAATCTGATAGTACAAATAAAAAGGTGTCAACCCTAAATGTCCTGACCTTTTTGATATATGCAGCAATGTCCTTCTCGATGTTGTACTTCTCCATAGCCTGTGTGGCACAATCCACTGCATCCTGCTGCATGTCCTCAGACATATCAGCGTTCTTTATTACTGCCTTCCTGTCAGTCATGATGGCTGTGAATGTGAAGAAACCATTAAACATCAAGGACAAGCATGAATCATGAAGCTAAATTAGGTTCTTCAATATGATCTTGTTGAACTGTGAAACTCTCATTACGAAACAGAAGGAATTTCCAGAAAGGATTTCCAGAGTTCTCCAGTCCTCACATGCCATTGGTCAGACATAAACAGCCCCGCCCCTTAACATATATTGGTTTAGCCAGAGCATCTATCAAATAAATGATGAGAGTACAATGAGGAAAGTTGTGGTCTTCATTACGTCCTACAGGATTCCTGTAGAAACCATTGCTACGTCCCAATTCGCTCACTGTCCATCCTAAATAGCATTCAAATATAGAATTAGTATGTACCAAACCATAGTATGTTGAAAAGATTATGCCAAAGGTTCCTGGATGGTTTACTTTTTCTTCCATAAAATTCGAAATGTCCATACTCTACGTTCACACCGAAGGCGGCGAGAGCATCAAAGTAGCCGGAAGTCATTCATTTTTAATGGGAGCCGGTGGCGATAAGTGGCGGGGACCAGTGCGGTGCGTGGTGTCAGCGTTGAGGAGAGTTAAAACGAAGTGAATTTATGGTAATAAGCTATGATGTGGTTCGACGCAGCCAGTCAGAATGTAGAAGTCCACTGATTGAGAAGAGTCCAGAGAACACGGTCACTGTAAACTTTGGTTCCGACCATACTTGTTTCCAAGGGTTTTAATATTGAGGTTGCTGGATTTCCAATTATTGACAATGTTTTCTTACAGGGACATACATTAAAAAAGTTAGTGGTGAGTTACTGATGTGCATTAATGTTACATACATTTTTTTCTTAAAAAAAGCGGGAATTTTCATGCGACAGTACAAAAAAGCAGTTTTGCTGCTTCATATTTCAGACATATGGACACATATTGGATAAGTGGAGCAAAGCCACAGCACACTTGATCCTCCATTGTTAAATGAATCTGATAAAAACGGTGCAACATTTTCACGCTAGAAAGCATGTTTTATGTGAAAATGTAAGTGATTTGCTAATAATGCTGCAACGGCTCCTTTAAATACGAGATCAATAGGTATGTTTCCATCCAAAAATGCGAATGAACTTTATGCGCAAAACTGGATTATCGCATAAAAGACGTGCGAATAAAGCAGCGTTTCCAACCAACAAGTCAAAGCGGACAAAATCGTCACTCCCTGATTAATTGGCGCCAAATATCAACAGTAAAAACATAAATTGCTGCAGTCGGAGAAGCTGTGCCTGACTTTTTCTTCATTTAATAAATGAATTGTGCCTCAGAAGGTAATCCTGACCCGCAGTGAACGCGCGGTGGCGTTTGAAGATGTCAGACGCGGAGCACAGACGCTCTTGATTCTGGAGGTCATTAATAATATAATAACACAACTACTGAAACGGTAAGGCGTTTTAGAATGACCAAAACAACATTTTAGATGTTTTACGCTGTGTTCAGCCTGCTGGTTTGTCCATTCACACACATTTTTATCATCACATGATCTCTTATAACAAAATCACATGACCTTTATTTAATGCGCATACTGGAATTTATGCGGCAGTTTAAGCGCATTTTTTCTTATCGAATAAAAGGTTTATCCTACTCAGTTATGTGCATACATTTTTTATGCGCATTTTCAAAATTTATGCTCATTATATCGTTTCATCAACCGTTTTTTAATGCGCATATCCAAAATGCGATGAAAAATAGCTGGATAGAAACATAGCTAATGTAATGAATGTTGACGCTCTCGCCGCCGGAGCTCTGAAGGCAGACAGAGGTGTCGCTAGGGCGGCCAGAGCGAACTTTGACGTACAGTACGCCTTGGACATGAATTTGATAAGAACAACAAACTTGGGTAAAAAGTGTAAATAAACAACAAACATTGCGGATGAGCAAGACCAACCGCCAAATAGAGAGTCTTCGGTAAAGTTGTTTGTATGACTATTAATATCTAGCCAATTGGAAAATATTTCAATCACATTTTCAGGGTTACATTTTATCTACAACAAAAATGTCCATTTATAAATCAAGATTGGACATTAACTTCTGAATGCATAACTATCCGAAGACCTGAAGAGATTTCTCTGCATGAAAGTCTTGCAAATGGAAGATTATCTTCCTGCTGCTTCTGCAATAAGGTCGGTAATTAAATATGAAAGAAAAGTGGATGATGCGTTGAGACGATTGAGAGGGGACATAACTAAGCAACATAATCTGTTAACAATTAAGTAGTATGTAGTATGTCCCAAAGCTTGCATACTCTCCTGTTACACACTCAAAAGTATATACTTTTCCTTCACAAAGAAAGTACGTACTTTGAGGTCGTAGTACAAGGATGCAAATTGGAATGCAGCACATGTTTTCGGTTTACGGAGCCAAAGTAACCTACAGTGTCCTTACTACACCTGACATGATTTCAGTGTCAAACAATTTGGCAATTTGCACCAAATGTGATGAAACACAACAGAAAGATTTGAATACTACAGCCATTCATTTAAATGCACAAATTAATTCATTAAGAATATTAAATTAGTCGGCGCAATAGCCTAGCGGTTAGTGTGCCGACATATGGTGCGGCAGCACGTCAGGGCGTCCCGAGTTCGAATCCCGGCTCGGGGACATTTCCCTACCCTACCCCCCTCTCTCTCTCCAACTTCGCTTCCTGTCTGAATACTGTCCTATCTGATAATAAAGGCAAAAAAGGCCAAAAATAGATCTTTAAAAAAAAAAAAAGAATATTAAATTAATTAACAATATTAAGATGGTACATAGGCTGAGCACTGATATATTTCTTACTCCCAGGGCTGTTTATCGAAGTTTATATTTAGCTGCATCATCTTAGTGTTTCGTAACATTTCATTTTTTACGAGGTGGGTTATTCGCCCAATGCTCACTGATATCTAGTTGTTTTATTTTAAAGATCTGAGGTAAATGATCTGCTGCTGCTTTTTAAGTAGAATGACAAGAAATCTCACGTAAAATGGTGTTCAAATGCACATTGGTTGCATTTAATACTGAAAGCACATAATCTGTTTCTGAGGTGATCATTATCTTTGTGGTTTATGCTGTCGTTTTGCCACAATGTTGCAGAAATAGAAACTTATCGCATGTTAGACGTCGTGTGTAATTAGAACTATAAAAGTAAACTATAAAATAACTATTAGATTTATAAAAATAATGAGACACGACAGCAGTGGAGTATTTATTAAACAATCAACTGCTTTCAGTTCTGACCGTAATTACTTTGGAAGCAGCAGCTGTAACATCTGTACTGAGCTCCAACATTAACTGATCATGCTTTGTTGAATGCATCTTTATTTATTAGCATTAGGTCATTGTGACCAACACTGTGAAAATCCAGTAACTGAAACGAATAGCTGTAGAACGCAGAACGTCATAGAATTTAGCACATCTTGCGTGAATACATGGGAAAAAAAAGACCAGTACAAAAACTACATTTAATATAGACCACTGGCTGAATAGAATAATCGCATCAGACAAATATGAAGTGTGCATGTATTGTGTCGAGTGTGCAAACAAACGGTGTGGTTTCATTTACTAAACACTAGAGGTGACGAGATGCTTACCCCACGAGACGAGACACGAGATTGGGTTCACAAGAACGAGACGAGATTTTTACACTATTTTTAATAAATCTTAAATGATAAAATATATAAATGGAAAATATTTTATTCAACTGAATTTTTTTTTTAAACCAACTTGTCATGAATGTTATTTTACTTCTATTTTAATGAATTCTATACAGTAAAGGACACGCAAACACTGCAAAATATTTGTTAATATATGAAAGAAATAGATTTTTATTTAACAGCAATTTTATTGTCAGCAATATTTGTATTTATAGTTTTAATCCCTTACACCCCTTCATGTGCTTTAGCGTGTACTTACCTTTCTACTTTTTATATGTATGTAAAGCGCTATGAGATGCTACTTTTAAAAGTGTTGTATAAAATACATTTTTGTATTATTAATTATTAGTAAGTATTTAAGTTAATTGAGTCAACATGTAGGAAAATCAATGTAAAACCATCAGTGTTCACATTCAAGTCAAGTTGGCTTTATTGTCATTTCAACAATATACAGTGCAGTATGCAGTGAAACGAAACAATGTTGTTGTTGTTGTTGTTGTTGACTTTATTGATACCGGTAGGTAGATTCTTTTTGCAGCAAAGTTTGGCGTTTGATACAAAACAATTCACATACAATTCACATCACATACACCTATATACCCACATATACACATACAAAAGTACCTTAAAATACTACAATTTATTCAAGGCAACAACCGATGATGGGACAAAGCTACTCCTGTAACGTTTTGTCCGACTAAAAACCATCTGAAACCTCCAGGACCAAGGTACTACATCAGACAACAAATTGACATCATGACACAGGACTGTGCACTACTATAAAACAAAATCTAGAGAATGAAATAAGGTAAACGTAAAAAAATAAATAAATAAATGAAATAACTATGAATAAGGGCGCAAAGTGTGGTTTGTACAACATTTAGTGCAAATAGGACAGGACAGGAAACAGTAATGCCGACCAGTACACAATGGATATTGTGCCCATTAAGCAGATATAAATACTGTAAATACTCTAAATACTGTGCATATAAACATTTATCACTGAGGTAGAAATGTTGTACATTCAAACCTCAAGAGCCCTGTCACATATTTAGCTGAAAACAATGTCAAAAAATGTGAATATTCCCCCACAGCCTCCATTAACAAACAAAATAAATCCCTTCCCAAGACACTATAACGGCTTGTCACTTCTTTTAATGGCAAATATGGTTGAAAGCATCCTGCTCTGGGACCTGTGCGAGTTTACAGAGTCAGCTACCTTTCCAATCAGCTTATTAAGGAACTAGTGCATCTACTAAAAAGGAAACGTGCAGTCATGATTTGACAAAAAGGAGGCCACCTCAATCATATTCCTATGCAAAAGACTCTCAGGCACTCAGTGTTGGGCCCAGGAGAGGGAAAGACCTGATGAAATCCATTCAGTGAGCAGGACGTATGAGAAAGCAAAGGAATAAGACCTTTATCCAGCTATATTTACTGAAACGAAACTAAACCTATAATGCACACGCAACATGGGCCCTGGTTACACCTGGTATTATTACAAGTGGACAACACAAAGTACAGGTTTGAATAGGATTTTTGTCCACATTTAACCACATCCTAAGGTCATACCTGTCAACACTGGGATGTGAAAATAAGGAATACACCAAAAAAAAGAAAAACAAAAAGCAAATTACTAAGGACGTACTCACACTGTGTACAGTTGCCATGAACTGGGCCGAAGCACAGCCCACAATCATTACATTCGGGCCTGAGTACGCTTACGTCATCGATGATGCGCTGTTCAGTTTAAGGTAAGCGCTCTCGTTCAGCACAGTGGTTTTATTCGTTTGATATGCAGTGACACACAGTCAAATATTTTGCCGAACAGATCAGCCACTTTTGATGCTCATAAACAATCACAAAGTCCTTGTGCTGCAGGAATTAGGAAGTTTGCTGAAGGTGCAGCTGTCGTGCAGTGAAGGGTTTGCCTCTTTAATAATCTACGACAGTTTGCATTCATTAAACATAAGAATGACAAATAAATCCATATCAAACAGTCCCCAAAAGTCACGTCTCCTCTTCAGTTTTGGGCTCAGGTGCGCTTTGCACTCACACTACAAGCGTACCGCGCCAAAGCCCAATAGCTTGTTTCCACTGAGTGGTACGGTTCGGTACGCTTTTAAGGCCGTTTCCAATGTCTAAAAGGGTACCGAACCATACCACTTTTTGGTCACCCTTTGCAAAGGGTACCAAGGGTACTAAAAGGTGGAGCTAGACGCACAGCTGAACGCTATTGGTTTACAAAGATATGTAATTTGCTCACGCAACAAGCCAGAAAGAAAACAAAGGACCTGCCATGTTTAATATACAGCCGAGAGACAATACACCGAAATATAAACATATAATAACGAGCCATGGTTGACCCAAGCTCAAATAATCTTTGTCGTCGTGTTGATGGATAGCCACAAAGCCAAGAAGAGCAGTTTCTCGCCACATAGTTTTTTTTACGAGCCCGTCTAAAGTGCGAGCGGTTTCGCTTTTTTTTACACGCGTGTCAATATTTGAAATAACAAACTTCTTGAGCTGATAATGATGTGCGCTTGCTTTTGACATGCTTTTGAAACCCGATCCTTTCAGAAACAGACAAATGTATGACTGACGCCTGCGAAAACATAGGAGAAGCAAGAAAAAACAAAGGAGCAAATTATGGTTTCAGAAAACATGAAGAAACTACTTATCATCATCACCTTCTGGGCTATTATGAACTCGGAATGACGAAATTACTCTCTAACAGAGGCTACATGTGCTGGTGAAGATTAAGGACACAGATGAGAGGTTTGCACTGACTGTGGGCTATATTTTGTGTTGTTTTTGAACCTAAATAAGGACTAAATGTCTGCTGTGTAGTGTTTCTGTAATTGGTAACATATCAGAGACTGTAAGGGGCTGTATGTGTTCATATATGCTGCATTTATTTATTTTATACAAATCGCAGACAGTAGACTATTTCGCATCATTGATCTGCAGTTATAATCAGATCATGTTCATAGAAAGGTCAGTAATGAACATTTATACAGCAGTATTTATGTGTATAATAAAGCATCTGTTTTGTTTACAGCTTCACTGTAGACATTTTTGTTGAGCGAGAATGACGTCGACTGAAACTTTCTGTCGTACACTACATCTACCAAAGGAGTACCCCTTAGCAGTGGAAACGTAAGCCTGATAAAGGTGACCCGTACCGACCCGTACCATACTGTACTGTACCACTCAGTGGAAACGGGCCACAAGTGAACCGCGCTCAGGCACACCTCTTCCAAGCGGGCCAGGGCCGACCAACTGTACCGTGCCTGAGCCCAATTCAGCAGACTCACACTTCTCTGAAAACGGGCCTGGGCCCGGTTTGGATAGCATAGTGTGAGTACGCCCTAGGTTCATCTAAAGCGGTTTCCTTTTAAATAAACAGTTCAAATGGTCAGTAATGTGTTTTTAGTATTTTATTATTATTAATTATTATTTACAAAGGATAGAATTTAGCCAATTAAAATAACTATTAGAAACGAACCGAATCAAGTTATCAAATCTCATTGAACTTTTCTTCACTGTTTAATTTAAACATTCTGACTAAAGAGCAGTGAATGAATCTCTCATTTAGATTTTTCGCTTGGTTACATTACATAACAAAAGTGTCACTTTAAGAATGCACAGATCCATAATGAAAGCGTTCGATTGGATTGAAAAATGGGAGGGTTGACAGGTATGTCTAAGGTGGTCATTTGTTTTTGCGGGGATAATTTTCTGACTGGTTCAGTAAAATGACTTAATCAATCACAAAAGGTGAGAGCGGGATATTTGTTTGACTGACCAATGGCACACAGAGGTCATGCTTGCATGCATATCTGATCTCATTCTCATTTTTTATTATTTTATAACCAGTCATTTCTTATATTATTTTAATTTACTGTCATTCACTATTCCTTACTTATATTGGTAATTTAATTGGTAGACCTATCCCAGTCACAGAAGAGCTTACTACTGCACAGCAAAATAGAGTGAATTGAAACATTTTTTGCTGCATCGTCTTATACTACACCCTAATACTAGTATATACTCTTTAAGTGAAGTAGTACACACTTTTGAGTAAGTGAGAAGAGCAGGCATTAAAATACTCTGTCATTAACTGGACGTTCTGTTGCTTAGTTACATTGCCCTGTCAATCATCTTATCACATCCTCCACACTTCTTTTATAAATTCATTTCCTACCATATCAGAGATGTAGCAACATGTTAATCTCCCATTTGCAGGTCTTTCATGTAGAGAAATCTCATGAGTTTGCATAATTAAGCATTCAAAAGATAATGACCAACAGTGTCACTGTTAAAATTAATGTTGCAGATGAAATATAGCACAGATAACCATTTTTCATTGTGTTACATATTATTCATAATTCAAACCCCTTTACCCAAGCCTTTCCAGTTACCAATTGGTCTGGTTTAAGACCACATCTGTAGTTTAACACTTTTATACAGGTTTGTAGTTCTAATCGAGCATACAGTGTGTAGTGTGCAATATTAGCAATTAGTACTTTCAATTTCTACCAGAAATAGTACACCATTTGCATAACCCTTAATATTTATTTAAACGCAACACAATTTGGTACACAATGAACATTTTTACAAGTGACTAAACGTGTAGTAAAATTTAAAAATTATTTTCACTCGCTCCCAAAATTGGCTCAACTAATCTTGTAAGTTTGGAGTAATTTGTTAGACTGTCCAATCGCCAATAAGTACAATTATTGAATTGCTTTTTGACAAAATTATTAAATAAAATGTTTTAATAATAATATATGTATAATAACTATTGCTCACAAGATGACTTCTAAAAAGTTCACAAACAGATTATTTCCCTCATATCAGCATACACAATAACTGAAGTAAAAGCAAGAATATCTGCAAAAATATTGGCCAAACTCATTATTAGACCATTTAAAGGCACAGTAATTTTGATTAATGATTCTGTGAGTGTGGACTTAAGAGAGTCTTTTCAATACATTCTATGGTACTCCTGATATAATAATGTACATGGATGAGCTAAATGAGGCAGAGTATGGCCTCAATAACAGAGAAAGCGTTTCTTTGCAGTGAGAGGCACCTTTTGTAAATGGCTTTCAACCAATCTTGTAGGCAGTGGCTTAGACGATTACAGGTGCATTAGACGCTTGTCTTCAGAAACGTTTGTTGTTGTGCTGGTTGAAAGTCTCTTCACATTCCAATAGTAATGATTAAAGTAAATAATCCAAATGTATTCATATGTATTTTTATATTCTATATTATTGTGGAGAATTTCCCAGAGATGGGTTGTGGCATCCGCTGCGTAAAACAAATGCCGAATAAGTTGGCGGTTCATTCCGCTGTGGCGACCCTGGATTAATAAAGGGACTAAGCCGAAAAGAAAATGAATGAATGAATGAATTATTGTGGAGAAAGTCTGAATGTGCAGATGTAAAAGCAACTTTACCCCAATGCCATCCTCACATATTATGAGAAAATATAACTCCTGCACCCGCTGGCCTGTCAACAACAACACTGGGCAAATTGCGAGTCTCCAAAGAGTTTTCTAACTGGTGAATGGCATGATCTAATGTTATATCTATTCAGTGTGCATTCGGACGTACTTAATGAGGTGTGGCTTCGGACGGCAGAGGAGGGATGAAAAATTTCTAAGCTATTATGCTAATGCTAGCATTCTGGCAGATCACCTATTGCACCTTTAACCACCTGCTGTGCCTCGTATTTTTAACAGAGTACTCTGTGTGCTTAAAGTAAACTCTGTGCTAAAAAAGCACCCAATACCATGTGCTCCAACACCAAGACTGTTGATAGGCCCAGAATATACACATAATGTGGTTTTGGTGTTGAGAGGCACCTTTTATAAAAGTCTTTTTTTTATTGGCAGTGAGTTTTCCACTGGTTATGTACACCAGGCATCTTGCATTTTTGATGGGAGTACTCTGTGTGTAGTAAACAACAACAAAAAAAAGCCGTGTGGTGTTCCTCACGTTTACAGAGCTAAAAATGGCATTTGGTGTGATCGGCCCGAAAATTAAAAACTGTAAAAACAAAAGAGGGCGCTGAAGCGATCGCTGATGAGGCATGAGCGAAACGCGGCACAAAAACAAAGGATCTTTTATTATGCCAAAGTCAACCGCTTCCGGTTCTTCTGGTCAAGATCAAGTGGGGAAAAGCAGCGCTCAATCATACTATATTCATTTTAGGTTTCTGTTATAAGGTTGCAGCCTATTATTTAATATATTAAAGCAGCTTTGATGTTTCCCTGTTTTCTATGAAATTTCCCTGGATTTGAGCAGTCTTCAAAACATATTTGATAAACCAAGTCAGAAATACATACATACATATATATATACATATATATAGTTTCGTTGCAAAACTAGATAAATCCATTTTGAGAAATGTTGGTTATTTGACATTATATATTATATTATATATCATATTATTGAAGACATCAACAGTCAACTTTATTCACAATTTCTGTACATTAAACTATTACTTGAGCTCAGTGAAGGCCAGGGACACATATTCTTCAAATAAATCCAAGATATTCTTTATTGAATTTTATGTCCATAAATAGTTCATAAATAAGTCAAAAAGCATGCCAAAATGCAACATATTTATCTTAACATTGTCAAACATCCTAAATTGATTAAAACTAATAAAAACTATATGGAACAGTATATACAAAGATTGATTATTAATAATAAGATTCTGAGTTAATTAGTTTTGGCCAGAACATACACAATATAACATAACTTTTTCTTTTTTAGGTGGGGCACCAATGCCTTTAAGCAGGCTTCACTGTGGCATTTGAAGAAAACTTTTGGCTCATCAGTGGAAAAATTAACAATAATTTATCAATAGATCGTAAATATTCATAATATTCAAAAACATAATGCCAAAATAGACATAATGTGACTATGGCGTGTGCCAGTAATCCAGGGCAGTCTCTGAATGAAAAGGTCGGATAACAACGTACCGGCTGAGCTGTCAGAGCAAACTAACTGCAGGATGTTTATCGTTTCAACCATCCTTAAACAGCTTCGGACTAATTGTGATTAGTTATAATATAGATAAGTAAGATTAAGTTAGTTTAATAAACGACTTGTAGCTTGTTACAGAAAGAGTGGAGACTCCTTCCACACCGCTGCTGAAAACCAAACCTGTATGATCAGAGCGGGCGGAGCTGCGATGGCGCAGTTTCTGTTGCACCGAGTCCGCGGACACAAGCTCGCCTCGCCCCGTCATATTTAATGACTTATTTCACTGTAATAATAATAATGTTATTATTGTTATTATTATGCAGCTGGAATGACCGGCTCCAATCCGTCATTAAAATCCATGAGGTTTGCTCGACTCTGAAGCTTTGATTCTCTGACTGATAGACAGACGTAGCCTGTGACTGAGAGCTCGCCTACAGTATAAACAATTAAATGGCAAACGTTTTTAGTTAGCTTATTGAATCCTCTTTTTAAAAACATGTTTTTTTGTTTTGATATTATCGTTTAATCAATGAGCAAACTCGGAGCACTTCACCGGCGGTGACTCTCCTCCCAGGGGATGCTGAGCTCGCGCATATAGCTGTTTTATATATAACAGTTCTATAACTGTTGTATCGCATTTTGCAAAGAAACTGGTCTGGTGGATATTGCGATTTATGAAAAAATACATTTTGTAGTAGGCCTAAAATGTTCATTCTTAGTTTGTGTTAATGGCAGCAATTCTCGCATAGATAAGGGAACATCTGAACAGTGATTTCCAATCATAAAATCCAAATGTCAAAAAA
>CAIGQQ010025544.1:2482319-2511496 GCA_903798035.1 Danio albolineatus | reverse complement strand
CAGACTTTCTTCAAAATATATTTAATGTTCAACATTAGAAAGAAAGTAAAACAGGTGTGGAACTAGTAAAGGATAAGTAATCGATGACTTAATTATCATTTTTTGGGTGAACCATCTCTTTAACGTTACATTAAACCTGAATGACAGCAATAGAGTTCAATGACAGTTTTGTGTCTCACAGAAGAAATACAGTCATATTTTGAAACATTGTTCAAAGGAAAATTTACAAATGATTAAGTGTATTATACAAGATCTGGTAAGATACAGCTTTATTTTGGGGAACATTAGGAATCGGGGATATTTTGGCAACATATTAAAAACGATTTAATGCAAATGTTAAAAATAAATAGAGAAATACCTTTACTAGTAATTAGTAATCTTCCCATTAATAAACAGCTCAAGGTTTTTTGAAAATATCTAACGCCACGGTTACCAAATATTTATTGTCGTCATCATGTAAGGCATCCCATTCTAAAATATAATAGCAATCTTAATGTTGTTTTGTATACAGAGCCAATTTATGTACAGCAATAAAATCATGTTATGAGTGCGTCAAAAATAGCAGACAATATTTACTTTCTATTAAGTTTTTCTGTTCATTTGTGTACTGCTTCTATTTATTTACACATATCTTGCTTACTCGAATCACGATTTTAATATTCATTAATACACTATTGAGGATTATATATTAAACTTCTTTTTCATTAAATTAAAATGATTAATTAATCAAAGGGGCGCCACGGTGGCGTTGTGGGTAGCACAGTTGCCTCAAAGCAAGAAGGTTGCTGGTTCGAGCCTCGGCTGGGTCAGTTGGCATTTCTGTGTGGAGACTAATAAAGGGACTAGGCCAAAGAGAAAATTAATGAATGAAATAATCCAAGATAATCAAATAGTAGAGTAGAAAGCCTTTGTTTATCTGAGCTAATTGATAAAAGTGTAGACAAGATTTTAAATCCAGAGTATTTTTAATATATTGTTCTATAATATATTTAATATATCGTTGGACTGACTGCATCTCTGTTTAATGTCTATTGTCTTCTTTTTTTTTTAAATCTATTCTGTGTTGTCACTTGTCACTTTATGTAAACTTGAAGCTTCTGTAGCCAAAGCAAATTCATTGTGTGTGTGAAGCACACTTGGTAATAAAACTGATTCTGATTCTATTCACTCATTTCTTTCATACAGATATTGTATTTAAATAAGATATTTGATTATCATTTTAATAAAAATGTAATCACTATATTAAATGTAACAAATGTAAAAACTCCTTATCAGTTTACTATGCTGCAGTATTCTGTAGCATTCATTAACAAAGAGTTGTACACAAAACATCTTTATTATAAATTGCTATAGTTGTTTCCCCATGTGGATATCTTCCAGACATCACAAAATAACAGATGACAGCATGGCAGGGTGGGTTATTTATATTCTCCTGGATTGTGTGGTGGTGTTTGTATCCAATTTTTATATAACACATTAACATAATATACTTAACTAGTATATAATCTTTATTGGTGCTGTTAAACAAATTATCGCATTCCAGAAAGGTTGTACACATGGATGTATTAAAAAAATCTTTATTACATGCCTCTTTTTTTTCCATTTCAGTCAGATTTTTAAAAAACTTTCCACTTTTATGAGCAAAAACGTTTAGAAGTCTATAATCACCTTTCTGCATTACTTATTTTGGCCAATTTAAACAATTAAAACCAACATAAAACAGAAATATTTTGATGTTCTGATAGCGATTCCTATGTAGAAGGACCACTTCCTGCTCTCCATCTGCCAACAACCTATTTAATCAGTAAACAAAGACATGAACAACACCCATAGACCCGTCAGTGAGGAATTGTAATGTCATTAAATATATCCATAGAAGCAAATATAATGTATCTTTGTCGTAGCCTTTGCTCTTGAGAATACCACTCAAGCTTGGTATAACAAACAAATCCTAATAAAACTGATACCCAGGATTACAGTGTCACAGCAAGACACAGTACAAACAATTAATGTGCACAAAAAAATAAAATAAAACAGCAAATTTCTCCCAGACAGAATCAACCATTTCAACAATTCACTGTTCAGTACAGCTGCCAGTGTAAATATAAACCGCAACATCATAAATCTGATGTCAGATATTAAGAGTTCTGTTCTAGTAGTTGAACACTTGGTTTAATAAATTAAAACGTACATCCCACGCACACCCGCACGCACGCCATCTTTTAATGAATCAGTGTGTTTACGCAACAAACAAGCCCTGGCTTCTCAGTCACTTTTAGCTTGTTTTTCGGCTCGCCTTTTCTTAACTTCGCTAACTATTTTGAGCAGCGAGAGCACAATAGGCACACACATGGGGAGGAAGAGAGGAATGTAGATGGCAAACTTCTGATCATCTGGAAAGTAAAGCAGATGCAAAAGAGAAGGGTCGAAAAAAGCCCGCTCCGAAGCCAGAATAGCTTCCCTGCTGTACTGGAGCGCAAAAACCAAATTCCCAGCGTCCAACTCGGCCACAGCAGACTGGAGAGACGTCACTGCACTGGAAACCTGCATCAGAAACAAAAGAAATAATTAGACATCTGACATCCTACTCGCAATAAGAATCAGGAATGACTTCATTATGTGATGAAGTGTTGTCAAAAAACTGGAATGTCTAACTTGGATAAGGGGACTATAGTTTTAAGAAACACAATTGTTTTAGAAATAGGCTCATTTTTTAACTTCTATAGAGTTAAATGTTTGAGTTTTACCCTTTTTGAATTCATTCAGTTGATCTCCAGGTACTTCGAGCACTTTTAGCTTAGCCTAGCTTAGCTTAGCTTAAATCGTCGAAATGGATTAGACTAGGGCTTTGCGATTTAGGGAAAATATTTAATTGCGATTTTTTTTTTTTACAGATATTGCGATTTTATTGCGATTTAATTTGCGTTTTAATTTTTTAGTTAAGCTCACACTCCTTAGGGTGTGTTTCCACTGAGTGGTACAGTACGGTACGGTACGGGCTTGCGTTTCCACTGCAAAAGGGTACTCTTTTGGTGGGCGTGGTGTACGACAAAGTTTGTCGACGTAATTTTCGCTCGAGGAAATGTCTACACTAAAGCTTTATGGGTCGTTCACAAATCATACGAGAAGCACTTCTCACAAAACAGAGGCTTTATTATACACATAAACACTGGTGTAAAAATGTTCATTACTGACTGAACATGATCTGATTATAACTACATCAATGATGCGAAATAGCCTACGGTCCGCGATTATATCAAATAAATAAATAAATGCAGCATATATGAACACATACAGCCCCACACAGTCTCCGATGTTACCAAATTACAGAAAAACACACAGCAGACATGTATGCCTTATTTAGGTTCAAAAACAATACGAAATAGAGCCCCGTCTGTGCAAACCTCTCATCTGTATCTTTTATCTTCACCAGTACAAGTAGCCTCTCCGTCATTATTCTCTCGTTAGAGAGTAACTCAGTCATTGCGAGTTTATAATAGTCCAGGTTCAGAACTTTGTCATTTCAAACATTGACGCACACGCTAGCACAAGAGACAAGCGAAACCTCACGCACTCGCGCTTATGGGCTCGTAACCCATAACAATCTGCTCTTCTCTGGGCTTTGTGGCCGTTCAAGACGCCGACAAGGTTTGTTTAAGCTCGGGTCAACCATGGCTCATTATTATATGCTGATATTATTTCGGAGCATTGTCTCTCGGCTGTGTATTAAACATGGCGGGTCTTTTGTTTTCATTCTGGCTTGTTGGGCAAGCAAATGACGTATCTCTGTAAGACAATGGTGTTTAGCTGTGCGTCTAGCTCCACCTTACAGCATGCTTTGGTACGCTTGGGACCCTTTGCAAAGGGTGACTAAAAGGTGGTACGGTACGGTTCGGTTAGGTACACTTTTAGACAGTGGAAACGGCCTTAAAAGCGTACTGAACCGTACCGTACCACTCAGTGGAAACGGGCCATTTGGTACCCTTGGGACCCTTTGCAAAGAGTGACCAAAAAGTGGTACGGTACAGTTTGGTTCAGTACGCTTTTAGACAGTGGAAACGGCCTTAAAAGCGTACTGAACCGTACTGTACTGTACTACTCAGTGGAAACGGGCCATTATATAGCCACCTGTGGCGCTGTTTTAGGTTCTGGTTGTTGTATTTCCTCATGCTGGCAACAATTCTGTGACAGCTCTTACAATTTACCTGTTTTTGTTCGGCATCTGTGACTTTGAAACCAAAATACTCCCATATTATCGATGTGCGTTTTTTCTTTTAACTTTAACTATTCTGATTGGGCAGAACGAAACTGTGCTCGCTCAATTGGCTAATAAGACTGTCACATACAGACGGCAGTCATGCATTTGCTCTAGGTGGGTGAAATTAAATGCGATTAACTAATTGCGATTCAATTTTGATTAATTGCACCACCCTAGATTAGACCATTAGCATCTCGTTCAAAAATGATCGAACATCAATACCATATTTGATACCACAGAGAAATGTTAAGACATGCATAAATATTGAAATTTAAATGAAAGCTGTACTGCTCATTTTCTAGTTAAAAGATCTCAAACATGGCTCAATGTATGGATTTTTACTACTGGGACCTGTGCCATGAAGCCAGATTAACTGCTAAGGCAGACTAACTCTTAGTTTAGTTTGCACCTGTCCTGGGTTTTGTATACCATAAAGGTAGCTCGGCTATAAAGGATAAGTTCAACTTCAACCAAAAATGAAAATTCTCTAATTAATGAATTCCTCATCTATCCAAACACCTGAGATATTTGTTCATCTTTGGAACACAAATTATGATATTTAATTGAAATCTGAGAGCTCCCTCATCTTCCATAGACTGCAACAGTTCTCAAAAAATGGTCCTCAGTGTCAGTATAGGGTGCTCTTTATGTGTATTGTGCTCCGTCATGCTGCTTACATATATTTCGGGTGCACCTGTGTTTTGTTTCAAAAAGAGGAAGACGCATTCAGATATCAGGCATATACTTCAGTGAACAGTGCTCATGATTACACACACCCTATACTGACACCCTTTTTTTTCGTGACCACACAAAAGTATTATCGTAGCTTTAAATTTAACCACAGAAGACATTCAATCATTCATTTTCTTTTCGGCTTAGTCCCTTTATTAATCCGGGGTCACCACAGCAGAATGAACTGCCAACTTATCCAGCATATGTTTTACGCAGCATATGTTTTATCCAGCATATGTTTTACGTTTGCCCTTCCAGCTGCAACCCATCTCTGGGAAACGTCCATACACACTCATACACTACGGTCAATATAGCCTACACAATTCACCTATACCACGTCTTTGGAGTTTTGGGGGAAACCGGAACACCTAGAGAGAAAACCCACGCGACCACGGGGAGAACATGCAAACTCCACACAGAAATGCCAACTGACCCAGTCGGGCTCGAACCAGCGACCTTCATGCTGTGAGGCGAACATGCTACCCACTACGCCACCGTGGCACCCTCACAGAAGACATATGAAATCTTTTGACTATGACTTTGATACCTTTCTGAACTGCTGGTGTCTATGGAGGATCAGAGAGCTCTCGGATTACATTTAAAACATCTTAATATGTGTTATGAAGATGAGCGATGACGGTAACTTATGCTGCAAGGCTCACAAACTGAGATTTAAACAAATCAATTGTGAGGAAAGTGGAAAGTGACATTCTCTGACAGAGCTTATCCATTAAAGTTCATGGACATGTAAAAGTGAAGTCAGCATTTGCATCAGTAACTGAATTGTGCTTGGATTACATTGACTTTGACAGAATGGTGGGTTTTTTTTTGGTGCTTGATCTTTAAACCGAAACATGAATGCGCACTCAGAGTTTGCAGGATCAAGTGTCAAATGAGCTCCTGAAGACGCTGCATAATTGAACAAATTAAAACGCTGCATAATTGAACAAATTATTTTACTGGCAGGACAAGCTAAACTGTGGCGGCAGTAACACCATAACAAATCCCTTGAATGACAGGTATCGCAATACTGTGGAAAAGTCATCATGCATTGTTTAGAACACATGTCAAAGTCAAGGCCGAGGGCCACAGAATAAATTATTTATGCCCCCCAGCATGGCATTTCATTTTAAATCTATTTTAAAGCCCGCTGGTGTTTTGCACGCACCGATACTACATTTCCCACAATGCAACGATAGCCTGTGAATTCACTGCAGTGCAGCAAGCGGGCCTCGGCTTCACTATTCTTCAGAAGTCAGAGCAGATGTCAACTTTCAGCTACCCCCTCTCCAAAAATGTCTAAACGGAAGGTGGGCACAGGGGGTTTCAAGCCAGGTGGGAGGCAGAGTACATGTTCACAGAGAAAAAAGGGAAACCTGCGTGTCTTTTGTGTGGAGAAAGTTGGGCTGAAATGAAAGAATATAATCTAGAAGGCACTATCAAATGTCTAAGAAACATCTTCTGAAACTATTGATATTTAATTTTCAGTTGAATGGGAAAACTGCAGATAGGAGCCATGAGAAAGAATACAACTGATTAGATTTATTTTATTTTCTCATTTTACAATTCGAAAGCAATGATTGGTAGAATCATTAAGCAGCACTATAGTACATTTTCAGTTTATAATGCATGTAATTTTATTTATGTAATTATCTTAAAAATTAAGGAGCATATATTTGCCTGTTGAAAATGTTTTCCCTTGAAATTACTATCGGAGCTTTATTAATTGAATGATTAAATCATATTCACTGTGTTACAGTAGGTCTTGGTTCAGTAGGCTATGTGCAATCATTTCACAGGGTTCATACTAAAATTCAATGACTTTTCCATGACTTTCATCAAATTTTCATGACCTAATGTTTCATGTAATGTCTATGTATACATGTTAAATAAGAAGAAAAAATATGCATCTTCAAAGTTATTACAGCATATCATAAAACATGCAACAATCTCTTTAGTTTAAATCTTTATATCTAAGTAAAATGTATTTAGATAATGCTTACACAGCACTAATAGTGTGAGAGCATGTGTTTGACCATGGACCGAAAAGAAGTAAAGACAACTAACCTATACCTAACCTATAAAGTATACAGACATTTGTAAACTAATTTCCATGACTTTTCCAAAACTTTGTGGGTTTTTCATAGGGATGGGCGATACCAATATTTTTGTTTCCGATCCGATACCAAGTATTTCAAGACAAGTATCATCAGCGATACCAATAACAATACTTTAATAAAAAAATTTTAGTGATTTTTTTTATGCTTATCACCTTTATTATTATTATTTTTATTAGACACAAGACACATGATTTATTAAAATTACAGAATTATAATTGGCAATTAATTATTAATTATTATTGGCAACTAATAATACAGTAGCACCATATATAACAAAAAAAATACACACACATGCACAATTATTTAATTAAATAAAAATCCCTTTAATGTTTTATTTAACAACGCTCTCCTTGAGCCTGTTTTTCTTTTACTGATCAAAATCTTTTGTTTTTGAAAAGTAAAATATAATAAAACAAATAGTCGCCAATACAACAAATAAATCCTTGACAACAGTCATTAGATTGCCTCTGTGGCGAACAGTTTGTGACAAGTATCACACCAAGCCTCATCATTATTTACTGGAGTAAAATAACTCGATTATACTTTGTTTACGTTCAGTCATGACAACCACAGCTCCGCTCGAGTTTTACAATCTGCACTGGGTGTGTGTGGTGTCTGTACTACTGTACCGTGAGCTAATGCTGACCTATTAGCGGAGATACAGCGGAAGAATATTATAGTTCCCAATCGTGTTCCTATTTAAGTTAATATTTATATAATATGCAGCACTATAATTATTGTGATATTCTAAAATCTCTGATGACTCAGTAAGAAAACCCCCAGAAAAGATCGATACTTTTACTTAAGGATCGATCCTTTCGATACATTCCCAGTATCGAAAATATCAATACTTCAGAATCGATCCGCCCATCCCTAGTTTTTCAGTTTTTCTAAAACTTTTCCAGGCCTGCAAAATGCCATGTCAAAATTCTATGACTCTTCCAGGTTTTTCATGACCGTATAAACCCTGATTTTAATATGTTTTAATAAATGTTGAACCAATCCGGCCCTCGGCTTGTAGCAAATTACTATTTTTGGCACCTCTGTGATATTCGACTTTGACATCCCTGGTTTAGAATATTCCAGTATTGATACTTCATGTGCTGAAATACAAAGATAAAGAGCTCTCACCTGCAGTGCGATGTTGTCATTAATGACGATGTTCCCGATCTGGTCGAGCAGCTGAGCCAGAGAGGTGATGGTGGTGCTGGCGGTGGCGATGTTCTCCACGCTGCGGCTCCACATCAGCCTGTCCAGCTCCCAGTCGGCCAGTCCAGCACTGCCAGGACTCTGAAGAACGAAGCCTGATGGAGGATGAGTTTTGTGGACACCCAGCATGAGCCTGAAAACATCAAAATAATCAGAATCACAAATCAGAGAGAGCTTTATTTCCATGTGCACGTACACATGGTATTTATCTTGGAGGTAGTTATGATGAAAATGACTTGAATTACTTTCATTTGGGCAAAGCAAGTCAGACGGTCGAGAACTAACCGTAACTGTGCCAGGAAAACGCCCATCACTTTAGTCATATTAATGTTGATATCAACAGGGCGTTCGGAATCAGGGCCGTACAATTCATTCACGTTGTACACCTAGAGATTGACATGAAAACAGGGCTGTTTGCAACAATAGCACACAATATTTCACATTAAAAAAAGTACAAAAAAAAATGTAATTAATAAATAAACAAATAAATAAAATAGGGTGCCACGGTGGCATAGTGGGTAGCTCGTTCGCAAGATGGTCGCTAGTTCGAGCCTCAGCTGGGTCAGTTGGTATTTCTGTGTGGAGTTTGCATGTTCTCCCTGTGTTCACGTGGGTTTCCTCAGGGTTTTCCGGTTTCCTCCACAAGTCCAAAGACATACGCTATAGGTGAATTGGGTAAGCTAACTCGTCCGTAGTGTATGTTTGCAAATGAGTGTGAGTGGATGTTTCCCAGTGATGGGTTGCGGCTAGAAGGGCATCTGCTGCATAATAACAATTCAATGGAAAGAACCGCCAACTTACCCAGCATATGTTATTACGCAGCGGATGCCCTTCCAGCCGCAACCCATCTCTGGGAAACACCCACACACACTCATTTGAATACACCTGGACAATTTAGCTTACCCAATTCAGGGCTGTACAGTTAAGCTAAATTGTCCGTAGTGTATGTGTGTAAATGAGTGCGTGTGGATGTTTCCTAGTGATGGGTTACGGCTGGAAGGGCATCCACTACTTAATAACACATTGGATAAGTTGGCAGTTCATTCCGCTGTGGTGACCCCAGATTAATAAAGGGACTAAGCTGAAAATAAAATGAATGAATGATAAAATAGAGCTATATGATAATTGAAAGACAAAAAACATCAAATTCAGATTCACTCAAATCCATATAAAAGCCGAAGTAAGTGGCTACCAGTTTACAACATACTTCAAAATATCTTCTCACGTGTTCAACAGAAGAGTTAAGCTTTTAGAAATGCATTTAGGGCTAAACAATTTGTGGAGAAAAAATGCTAATGTTTATTCTTGGATTTACCAAATAAACCATGAAGTAAAGAGAGTTTAAAACCTTTTAAAGGTTTTTACAAACCACTTTCACACTGTTTTTGACCAATAATAATAATAATAATAATAATAATATGTCTATAAAATACATTAATTCATTTTCTTGTCGGCTTAGTCCCTTTATTAATCCGGGGTCGCCACAGCGGAATGAACCGCCAACTTATCCAGCATATTTTTTACGCAGCGGATGCCCTTCCAGCCGCAACCCATCTCTGGGAAAAATCCATACACACACATTCACACTCATACACTACGGACAATTTAGCCTATCCAATTCACCTGTACCACATGTCTTTGGACTTGTGGGGGAAACCGGAGCACCCGGAGGAAACCCACGCAACCACGGGGAGAACATGCAAACTCCACACAGAAATGCCAACTGACCCAGCTGGGGCTCGAACCAGCGACCTTGCTGTGAGGCGAACGTGCTACTCACTACGCCACCATGGCGCCCCTATAAAAGACATATTATGATTAATTGTATTTATTAATAAATACAGTGAGGGAAAAAATTATTTGAACCCCAGCTGATTTTGTAAGTTTGCCCACTAACAAAGACATTATTAGTCTATAATTTCAATGGTAGGTTTATTTGAACAGTGAGAGACGCAACAATCCAGAAAATCCAGAAAAATGAATAAAATAAGAATTTGATCCCCTATCCGTCAGCAAGATGTCTGGCTCCCAGGTGGATCTTATACAGGTAACAAGCTGACATTTGCAGCCCTCTCAGCTTGTTAACTGTATAAAAGAGACCTGTCCACAGAAACAATTAATCAATCCACATTCCAAATGCTTCACCATGGCCAAGACCAAAGAGCTTTCCAAGGATCTCAGGGACAAGATTGTGGACCTACACAAGGCTGGAATGGGCTACAAGACTATCGCCAAACAGCTGGGTGAGAAGGTGACAACAGTTGGTGCAATTATTAGCAAATGGAAGAAACATAAATTAACTGCCAATCTCCCTCGGTCTGAAGCTCCATGCAAGATCTCACCTTGTGGAGTTCAATGATAATGAGAATGGTGAGGGATCAGCCCAGAACTACTCGGGAGGAACTTGTTAATGATCTCAAGGCAGCTGGGACCAGTCACCAAAAAAAACTGTTGGTAACACGCTACGCCGTGAAGGACTGAAATCCTGCTGTGCCCGCAAGGTCCCCCTGCTCAAGAAAGCCCATCTAAAAGCCTGTTTGAAGTTTGCCACTGAACATCTGACTGATTCAGAGGAGGACTGGGTGAAAGTGTTGTGGTCAGATGAGACCAAAATCGAGCACTTTGGCATCAACTCAACTCGCCGTGTTTGAAGGAGGAGGAACGCTGCCTATGACTCCAAAAACACCATTCCCACCGTCAAATATGGAGGTGGAAACATTATGCTTTGGGGGTGTTTTTCGACCAAGGTGACAGGACAATTGCACCGCATCAAAGGGAGGATGGATAGGGCCATGTACCATCAAATGTTGGGTGAAAACCTCCTTCCCTCACTCAGGGCATTGAAAATGGGTTGTGTTTGGGTACTCCAGCAAGACAATGATCCAAAACACACGGCCAAGGCAACAAAGGATTGGCTCAAGAAGAAGCATATTAAGGTCATGGAGTGGCCTAGTCAGTCTCCAGACCTTAATCCCATAGAAAATCTGTGGAGGGAGCTGAAGGTTCGAGTTGCCAAACATCAGCCACGAAACATTAATGACTTTGGAGAGGATCTGCAAAGAGTTGTGGGAAAAAAATCTCCCCTGAGATGTGTGCAAACCTTGTGGCCAAGTACAACAAACGGCTGACCTCTGTGATTGCCAACAAAGGTTTTGCCACCAAGTACTAAAGCACGTTTTTCAAAGGGATCAAATACTTATCTCATTCATAGAAATGCAAATTCATTTTTAAACTTTTTTGAAACACATTTTTCTGGATTTTTTTGGTATTGTGTCTCTCACTGTTCAAATAAACCTACCATTGAAATTATAGACTGATCATTTCTTTGTTAGTGGGCAAACTAAATAAAAAAAAATTATATAGAAGCTTATAATTCCAAGGTGTCTAAATATTTCAGAGTTTTAGCCCATTTATTCATTCATTCATTCATTCATTCATTTATTAACACAAACAGTGTAATAGCAAGCGTCTAGCACTTGATCTGGCAATCACACTAAGCCATAATGTGGAAATTTTCATCGATACATCACGTAAGCCAAAAAAAAAAAGGTAAATCTTAATCTTAGGGCAGTACCATGATGCCGCCCCACCGCGGGCTGTGAAAGGCGTTGGTGGGCACCTCTCTTCTGCTGTGGTCTCTGATGAACAGAGGAGAGTGATGGGCATCTGGCACATACAGCAGGAAGTTCAGGACAGGGTTTGAGGAAGCAGCGTTTGATCCTGTGTGAAAGACAACAGCGATGCATGTCCATTTAAATAGCAATATAAATAGTTTCTCAAATCAGTTCATATCATTGTCAAATTTCACCTAGTCTGGCCTCAACGGGATTGATGACATGAGACAGGCTGTCCGCATTCAGTGTATAGGCCGACACACTGTTGTCAAAACGAGGATTCACTCCTAGAACTGCATAATACAGAATCTAAAGAAAATACAAATGAACTGATTAAACAATATTCTGGAAAATACTATCATTTTAAAATAATTTTCTTTTTGAACATTTCAAAACACAGTTCATTCATGTAGTTCAAAGCGGATCTGTCAGTTTAATCTCACATGATTTTTCATAACTCATTCTTTATTCAAGTAAATTGATGTAATTTTTATTATTTGATTATTATTATTAATGTTGAAAACAAATCTGATTTATTTTCTTTCAGGAATCTTTGATTACCACCTAGTTCAGAGAACCTCATTTACTTGAACAGTATTTTATCCCATTAGAGCAATTCCATTCGAATGTCAACCTTGCTATGAAAAATAATTATGTTTTTAAAAAATAGCGAAACCCTTTCTAAGTTTTTTTGTATAGGATTGTATTTTATAGTACTGTAAAAATACTCAAAAATGCCTCTTTCAATGTTCTCTAACAATTATATTTGATTTACCAAAGTCACACAAGAGGCAATTTCACATCAGTCACATCCATAATGGAGAGACGTCCTATCCATAACAAAGCTTTTCCTTTATAAATACAAAAATGTAAAATAAAATAAAATCAATAATTTTTCTTCTATAGAGAGACGACTCTTATCCTTTTGATTAGCATTGTTTTTCTTTTTTTGGTTGTGCAGTTTAAAAGGTTCAAGGAACCCTGGGGTACTTTATTTGAGATTTTAACAGGTTTGTGTGTGTTGAGCATCAGTTAAGACACCAGTAGCACCTGTTCGCTTTAATTGTGGGGAAAACTGGATAATTTTGAGCTTTTGTCAACTAATTTCATCTTCAGGGTTTAAAATTATTTTAAAGATCAATGAGCAAAATCAAGACAAGGACTGATGCGTTTGCTTCCATGATCCATAGGGTTTGTTGCGTGTTTTTCCCTGCGATTCTGTCAGGCCCGATACAGCAAAGCAGTTGGTTTGCAGCAAGCATTTTTGCCGGGAGAGCTGTACGAGAATTGGAGAATGGCGGACTTTGTCTTTTATAAGTTGAGTTCGTTACAATCTATGGTTCGTTATCCAGACACATCGCCCATATCTGTGCTGCTGTGTTCACACATTTAAAAACTTCCAGATTAGGGACAGGGTTAATGGTTGCAATAGACAGGGTCTCCTCACGGTTTGTGTCTCATTTTGTAAACAGATGTTTCAATATAATGTTGACGTATACTTTCTCTGTGAATTTATGTTTCGATTTATGTTTTTTACTGCAAATGTCACATCCACAATGCTGGAATGGTCATTATTATCATTAATATAATCACCCTAGGTTTATTATCATTATTCTATCATAGTTTAAAAACAAACCACTACAACATTTTGCACAATCATTTTCAACACTGATAATGATAATATTATGAAATGTTTCTCATATTTTAAACAATGTGCGTTTTTATCATGCATCCAGATTGAAAAGTTTCAGTAATATTTCACAATATTACTGTTTTGACTGTATTTTTGAGCAAATAAATACATTCATTCATTCATTCATTTTCTTTTCGGCTTAGTCCCTTTATTAATACGGGGTCGCCACAGCGGAATGAACCGCCAACTTATCCAGCATTTGTTTTATGCAGCGGATGCCCTTCCAGCCACAACCCATCTCTGGGAAACACATCCATACATTCTCATTCACACACATACACTATGGACAATTTAGCTTACCCAATTCACCTGTACCACATGTCTTTGGACTGTGGGGGAAACCGGAGCACCCGGAGGAAACCCACGCAACCACGGGGAGAACATGCAAACTCCACACAGAAATGCCAACTGGCCCAGCCGGGGATCGAACCAGCGACCTTCTTGCTGTGAGGCGAACGTGCTACTCACTACGCCACCGTGGCCAAATAAATACAGCCTATGTGAATTTCAAATTCTTCTTTCAATCTTCAGTTAAAAATATAAAAAACAACTAAATATTGATGACCACACAAAAACAAATTTATGGTTAACTATAAAAAGGTAAACATAAAATAATTTAAATTAAAAAGTCATTTAAATGCAAATAAGTCATTATAATAAATAATTTAATAATTTATATTTAATATATAATTTGTATTTTAATGATTATATTCTTTTACATTCACATTCACTAATGCACACCAAAAAATTAAGTCATCATAAATCTAGTCTTTGAGCAAGTTTCATAATTAATATAATAAGACACACTGTATATGAAATTACGAATAACATATGTAGTAGGGCATTAAATTACTGTACTTTAACTATAAAGTCATGCGCTTCCTCATAGTTTTTGTCTCATTTTATGAGTTTTGTGTCAACAGTTATTCACTCCACCCCTTTTCCCCCAGCCCCGTCTGTCCTGCGCTTGCAGTGCTCCACGCTCATTATGAAGTTTTTTCTTTCTTTTTTTTTTATTCTGAGGTAGACTTTAACCGAAAGAGGGGGGCTTTGTGGCCCTTTAATAAAAATAATAATAAAAGCAACTCTACTAAAATTAGAAAAGTGAATAAATCTGCCCCTAAATCATGACAGAATAAATATAGCCTGTTCTTGCGATAAAAACACTGCTCTATATTATAGTATTACTTCATGTTTCTTCATTGCTCTCAAGTGGGGGAAAATAATAAATAAATAATATATATAACAGTACAATACAGTATATCAGCAAACCATAATAGAAGTCATTTGTAATGTAAATTAACGTCATTTGAATGGCCCACAAAAACTAGTCTACTCTACTTGTTTTTGGGTACCTGAGAATCCACTGAAAAGTTGGCGATAGGAGCAAGTTTGTTCAATAATGGCTGAATGTAGCTATGAAGGGCACCCTCGATATCCCAGTGAAGACTGTGTGACTTCGGGTCGGGGTTGAGCAGACTGAAAGTGATCTCGTAACCTAAGAGAAGGTAAAATGATTGAGATTAAAGTGACAGTTCATCTATAAAATAACAATATCCTCACCATTTACTCACTCAAGTGGATCTAAAATATTATGAACTCTTTATTCTCATAAACACAAAAGATATCCTGAAGAACGTTGTAGAAAAGTAGCCACTGACATCTATAGTAGGAACAAAATAAGGAATTCAATAATCGTTGATATATCAGAATATCTTCCTTTCCGTTAGATAGAGACCAGATTAATTAAATATCATGTTTATCAACTACAGTGAGACGCGATCCAGCAGTACATCCTTGATAAACTGTCCGATGTGCACTGCTCTCTGGGGTTTTGTGCTCAAAACTGCCTGGAGCTCAGATGTGCTAGAGTGCATGAAAGTGTGTGTCTGTGGCCTTTAGATGTGCGTTTTCAGTGGTATAGTGTGGATGGAGGGCTGTTCAGAAATACTAGATGAAACACCAGTGTGGATCTGGATCATTTTCCTTCAAAAATGGCATTTTAACACTAAGATGTATTAGTGTAAACGGGGCCTAGGTGTGTATTTTTCAAGAGTGGGTTGCTGCTGCAACGGGGGCGGGGCGGAGGATCAAAATGCAGGTTCAGCATCATGATGTCT
Source organism: Danio albolineatus (assembly GCA_903798035.1). Lineage (NCBI taxonomy): Eukaryota > Metazoa > Chordata > Actinopteri > Cypriniformes > Danionidae > Danio > Danio albolineatus. The sequence continues at coordinate 2,495,750 of CAIGQQ010025544.1, read as the reverse complement.
ATCGGCCATCGGAGGTGACATTGTTTATCGATCCAATCCAAATGGAGCAACACATTTCCTTTAGTTATGTCTTTATGACAATTAATAATGTTTGAATGTTGATTGTACCAGTTTTATAAGATAAATGAGAGAACAACAAACAGCCTTGAGTACAAAACAGATTGTACTTTTTGTGTGTTCTATTCATCTGTGGATAATTTTTACAGATCTGAAGTCAGCTCCTGCTGGCTGTCTGGCTCGCGACTACGGTCTCTATCCTAGCTTGAAAGAAGATATGACCCCACCTCTGCGTACCTCTTTGTAAATTGTCTATGTTCTAACCATTCAGGTTAATCATGTATGATGTAGTTAGTGACGTATATTAAAGTATAACTATTGTTGTTTTGAGGATGCAAACAGCAGCCTACGAACTCTTTGCGTGTGTTGATGCTGGCTTGATGAAAATGCAATCCTCATTAACTTTCTTTTATTGAATTTCTGACTCCAGCTTTTCTTCATCTGACAGACTCTTCATTTTTGGGTTAAAACTGTCGGTTCCCCAATAAGCCCCTCCCCTTAAAAAATAGGCAATAGGGTTTTGTATTATCACAGCTGAGAGTGGATAGTGTTGCTGGACATTGTTGGATTCTGTTGCTAGCTTATAGACCATTTCAATGTGGTGATGTCATTGGCCCGTGAACATTTCCTGCTTGTTATTAAACTATTCCATACCATTTCAACAGCTATCATAACATTATTTATAAATATGTGGACCTTTTTGGATTCTTGGACGCTATAGAAATTAAAAATGGTAAACAGGAAATGCGTTGGAAACGAATTGTTTTTGTTTAAATCCATCAAAATGGTCTACAGGTTGTTTTCACATGACCTCAATGTGAAGTCCCCGTGAAATTCAGATGGGGAGCATTCAGACGGGAAATGCCCAACAGCTTTTATGGACATCCAAAAGTTTTTGCTCATAAAGAGGGGGAAAGTAACTGGCTGAAAAACGGAAGAAAAGACGGCATGCAATAAACATTTTTTTAATACATCCATGTGTACAAACCTTTTTTGAATGCAAGAATTTGATTGAAAAGCACCAATAAAGATTATATACAGGCCTAGCTATGGGCACAAATATGTTATTGTGCTATATAAAAAAAATTATATACAAACACCCCCACACTTGTACAAAATTTAGGAGAATATAAATAACGTACCCTGTCATGTACTCTCTGCAATGAAATTGTGTCTTGTTTTGCAATAATCTGGCATTTCGGCAGAATAAACAACTGTGACGGGAACATCAAAGTTTGTTGATGGCAAGACAAGTTCATCAACAGAACAAAAAAGAAATGCAAGACTGTGACAAAACTAGACGGTTAATATTGTGGAGCACTTCTTTTCCCCTCACAAAATAAACAAATAATAATGCAGACTATGCGTCCATGCTTTTGTATGCTTTCATCTGTTATTCTGTGATGTCTAGAAGATATCCACATGGGGAAAATACAATATAGTAATTTATAATAAACGTGTTTTTGAACCACACAGTAAAGTGTGTAATGTGTACAACTCCTTGTTAATGAATACTACAGAATTCTGCACCATAGTAAACTGATAAACTGTGATAAATACTGTAACTTTAGTGTAAACTGTGGTGCATCATGATGGTGTATAATTATAGTTATATAACTATAATTATATAGTTAACTAGATAGTTATTTAACTATAGTTGTATAACTAGTATATAACTGAAGCCTGCTGAATAATTAGTGTACTACAGTAGTGTCATACTACAGCAACAGTACGAGAGTTTAAGTAATTATATATAGTATGCTTCCAAACAGGGTGCCAAGGTGGCGTAGTGAGTAGCACGTTCGCCTCACAGCAAGAAGGTCGCTGGTTCGAGCCCCGGCTGGGTCAGTTGGCATTTCTATGAGGAGTTTGCATGTTTTCCCCGTGGTTGCGTGGGTTTCCTCCGGGTGCTCCGGTTTCCCTCACAAATCCAAAGAAATGTGGTATAGGTGAATTGGGTACGCTAAATTGTCCGTAGTGAATGAGCGTGTATGGATATTTCCCAGAGATGGGTTGCGGCTGGAAGGGCATTCGCTGCGTAGAAAACATATGCTGGATAAGTTGGCGGTTCATTCCGCTGTGGTGACCCCAGATTAATAAAGGGTCTAAGCCGACAAGAAAATGAATGAATGAATGCTTCCAAACACTATAGTATTTACTATAGTATTGTTCATGTAATAACGTAATAAAACAGTATCCACCCTCTTGATGACAGGCAAATTTGTTTTAGTTCAGCAGAAAACTCGGCCCTCTTCATGATATAAGGATCATGTCCAACATATGTGGTTATTTTCTATTTATATCTCCTTTGAAACATGGTATAAATCGCACAAAAATACAGACTTTTCTCTGTGTCCCATTCAGTTTTTAACTTCCTGCCCTCCATCTGAATTTCACACGTCACCAGAACATCGTGATTGAAAACAACCTATACAACACTTTACATAATTGTGCTATTGAGAAAAAAAAGCCGGACCCTCACCTGGACTAGATTTGATGGCCCTCATGCTGTCTGCCATACTCTCTTTGGTCACTTTGGTCATCCGCACTCGGTCGCTCAGAGCTGCTGTGATATCCTGATGACTGAAGGACATGGTGCTCGCTATCTGCTCCACTCGTGGGTTCAGATTGGAGATGACTTCATTCAGACTCCAAGAACTTTTAAAAGGAGGCGAACGCAGAAGAGCCGTGCGCCGCTGTCCAACGTACACTTTTACATCCTGGAAATAAATGAGCTTCAGTAGTGATTTCAGTTTGCATTTGGAGGAAATAGAAATACGTCTGAGCCCTGAAGCTTACCTTTGGAAGAAGGACGGAGGACTCGGGGATCACATACACAACCACAGACCCACAGGAACTCTCGGTTAGCGTGTGCAGGGACAAATCAGCCTCTGTAGAGGGAGTTTGAGCTTTTTTATTGCCACATCAGCAACTTATGGAAGTTTCATGGAAAGACTGATTTAAATAAAAACATAATTACATAATTATGACTTCAATAACTTCATATTTCAGTAAAAGATTATACTAAATAAATAAAAATTTAAAACATTTATATGAAGTTACATTTTTGATAAACAACTTAAAAATAAATCATTTAAAAACATCCACCAAAGTGCTACAAGCATAAATATCTTGTCTAGAAGTCTATCAAAATTTCACATTCTAATAAAATATGTTTTATGGTGAGACAACCTAATTTGTCTTCATAAAAAAGACTAATAATCAGAAAGAGCTAAGGGTGTATTGTTCACATTTGGCTAGTTTGACTTGATCAACATAAACATTGGTACAATTACTCTGTTGTGTGGTTTATTTAAATAAGCGAGAACAGTGGCATGAGTTGAAATTTGGCCCATTCTCATCCCATTCACACAGACAACAAGCATGTTTAGCCCAGCACACAGAAGCGCAAGTCTAAAGTTATTTATGTCATTTGCTGGTCCTGACTAGAATCAAATAAAATAAAAAAAATGGGATGATGATGATGATTTTTTTTATTTAATGTCATGTCAGCAACAAAAGCTATTTTCATGGCAATGAACATTTAATGCATAAATATACAATTAAAAACAACAAACAAATAAACACGTTAATTAGATAAAAAAATAGATATTAATTTTTTTTAGTAAAATTCTAAAATGTTTCCTAGTGACACTTTGCTGAATATCTCCTTAAGATAGTTAATTAAATAAAAAAGCCTTCTAAAGTCATTAAAAGCAGGAAAGTCTAGTAGAATGTGCTTTACAGTAATAGGAATAGCAGAACAAACACTGAGTGCTGTCTTCATCTGCTCACACTTTATTTTAATGGTCCGATTGTTGAATTTAAGATACATTGCAACTAATTCTCATTAGATTATAAGTAGACAGTTAGGAATTGTGCAGAACAAACACTGAGTGCGGTCTTCATCTGCTCACACTTTATTTTGATGGTCCGATTGTTGAATTTAAGATACATTGCAGCTAATTCTCATTTGAATATAAGTAGACTGTTAGGTTGGGGTTAGGGTTAGTGTAAGTTGACATGTACTTGCAAAGTTTTTTATAGTCAGTTTAATGTCTGTTGAATGTCAGTATCAACAGATATTAAGTAAACAGTCTACTAATACTCAAATGGACCACCAAAATAAAGTGTTACCCTTCATCTTTAAGCAAAAAAATCATAGGTTACTCTTGTATGCCCAATACGACATCAGGTAAAAAAAAAGAAAAGAATCACTTGAACAAACCTAGTTTTAAAGGTTGTATTTCATAAAATGTATTATTTTTCCTCTTGCCACATAAACATTGATTAAAGATCTCATCTCTGAAGGAGGCATGTGGCATTTGTTCATCACTTGTTTCAAAGCTTCCTTGACCGCAAATGTGAACATACTCTAAAAGAACAAAAACTGATAATAAATATTAACAACGAATAGAATGAATGTAAAAACCTTCCAGATTGCAAGAATCCTTTTTTTTCATCTGTAGTCCCAAAGCAGGATAATAAAAATACTATTTAATTAAATAAAATTTTTTTACACTATAATCCCTTTGAACGATGTGCACTTTAATTATTATTAATTATAATACACAAAATTATTATTATTATTATTATTATTATTGGAGAGGTAGTGATAACAATGATTCCAGTATTATTACTTATCATATACTGCAGGTGGCGCCACGGTGGCGTAGTGAGTAGCACGTTCGCCTCACAGCAAGAAGGTCGCTGGTTCGATCCCCGGCTGGGCCAGTTGGCATTTCTGTGTGGAGTTTGCATGTTCTCCCCGTGGTTGCGTGGGTTCCCTCCGGGTGCTCCGGTTTCCCCCACAGTCCAAAGATATGCGGTACAGGTGAATTGGGTAGGCTAAATTGTCCATAGTGTATGTGTGTGAATGAGATTGTATGGATGTGTTTCCCAGAGATGGGTTGTGGCTGGAAGGGCATCCGCTGCGTAAAACAAAATGCTGGATAAGTTGGCGGTTCATTCCGCTGTGGCGACCCCGGATTAATAAAGGGATTAAGCCGAAAAGAAAATGAATGAATGAATATACTGCAGGTAATTACAGTTTTGCATACGATAAACTAGATAAACCCTTCACTTGCTTCAGAAGAGTCAGGCTTTCCCTTATCACTTTCCTTTGAAACATTCTTGTTTTTAAATATATAAATCTTTCTTTTACTTTTTACCATTACTTATTTTAATGTAATAAAATTATTATTAATATTTTTAATAGAACTAAATGTATAAGAGCATCTCCAGCGTTATGGATGTGACATTTGCAGTAAAATCTCAAAACATAAATGCACAGATAAGGTATATTTTAACATTATATTAAAACATCTGTTTACATTTTCCAAAACAAATATACACAGAATTATGGGATCAGAAAAATATCAATCTGAAAACAATTTTTATACTTAAAATGAGGGAAATAAACATGCGTTATGGATGTGATGAAAAAAGTCTGCGAGTTTACAGTATACAACATACTTTGTAGAAATTCTGTGGATTAAACTGCACAATCCAAAAGGAATAATGATAATCACAAGGATAAGCGTCGGCTCTCTGTAGAACAAACATGGTTGGTTTCATTTTAATTGACATTTTTGCATATATGAAGAAAAAGCTTTGTTATGGATGTGACACTTTTCTGTTATGGATGTGACGGATGTGAAATTTCCACTTATCAGATTTTGGTAAATCAAATATAATTGTTTGAAAATATTGACTGAGACATTTTTGAGTGTTTGTACAGCACTGTAAAATACAAGGATACACAACATTTTTTAGAAAGGTTTCGCTATTTATGATGACAACTTATTTTTTCCATGGCAAGGTTGACATTGCATGGAACTGCTCATATGGATGCGACGAGATTTGCTGTGGGTTGGGAGGGTTGCGAAAACGTTTCTCTACAGTATGCGTTATGTCTGACATGTATGTTCAATAAAAACACTTTTGGGAATAAAAAGTACTCTGATACATGAAAAATAATGTGGATAAAACATTAAAGCACCAATAAATGCACTGAACCTGCAGCCGTGGGCTGATTCAAGGCGTCTTCTTCCATTACAGTAGCAGTGCGATATCTGGTTTCATATTGGTACCTCAAACCTGTCTTTGCTAGAAAGAGGAATAAAAAATGTGTTTTAAACGTCACAATCTATAATCCTTTCCGCTTATGGACGAGACGAAAACAAAGTCACTTACCGTCAACTTGATGCTCTTTTTCGTTGACATGACTGAATGGAATCTTCTTCTGCTGTTCTGGGGTCAGTGTCCCCCGAGAGAAGACCACCTCTATATCAACACTGAGCCGGAGCTGTCAAACCCAAAGATAATGCGTATGAAATTTACAGCTGCAGAAATATGAACGAAGAGTCGTCGGTTAATGTTACCTGCAGCGAGTCGAGTTCGTTGATGTCCGAGAAAGGCAGCCAGGCTCGGTAGGTCTCGGTGGTTTTCCACCAAAGCGGGATTCCCACTATTATTACCACTGCAGCGATAGCCAGAGCAGCATATCGCCCTCGCTGCTTTTCTGTTATGACCAATAAACAATATTCAATAGCTTAATGTAATATATTACATTAATAACCCATAGGAACGGAGATAAACACAAAGGACATCAATACATCTATGCAGTGAGTGACCCAACCCTGGCATTTCATCATAAACAGCTTAAAGTAAATAAATTAACCAGACGCTGACGTTTCGTTTTAGTGTCATAATTAATACATGAACATTCGTGCGCAAAGAAAATACATAAATACTTATCTGATGTCGAAAAATAACAGGAAATTGTTTGAAATGAATGGATAAGACTCACCTAGCTGCAAGGCTGCCATTGCTGTGTGAAATCACTACCGCAAGACATACTATTGGAGGATTTCATCCAATCAGATGCCAGAAGGCACAAAGACCTCAAATCAGAGTTTGAGAGGGCGGGTTTAATGTCACTCGCACGCCCTTTAAAATGACGAGTTATTTTTCTTCCGGCTTGCACTTTTGCAGTTTCTTACATACACCCACCGGCCACTTTATTAGCTTCATCTGTCCAACCGCTTGTTATCGCAAATCACATGGCAGCAACTTAATGCATTTAGGCATGTAGACACGGTCAAGATAATCTGCTGCAGTTCAAACCAAGCATCAGAATGGGAAGAAATATGATTTAAGTGACTTTGGACGTGCCATGGTTGTTAGTGCCAGAAAGGCTGGTCTGAGTATTTCAGAAACTGCTGATCTACTGGGACTTGCACACACAACCATCTCTAGGGTTTACAGAGAATGGTCAGAAAAAGAGAAAATATCCACTGAGTGGCAGTTCTGTGGGCGCAAATGCCTTGTTGATGCCAGAGGACAGATGAGAATGGCCGGACTGGTTCCAGCTGATAGAAAGGGAACAGTAACTCAAATAACCACTCATTACTTGGTGGTATGCAGAAGAGCATCTCTGAATGCACAACATGTCAAACCTTGAGGCCGATGGGCTACAGCAGTAGAAGACCACACTGGGTGCCTCTCCTGTCTGCTAAGAACAGGAAACAGTCTACAAATCACACCGGCTCACCAAAATTGGACAATAGATGATTGGAAAAACGTTTCCTGGTCTGATGAGTCTCAATTTCTGCTGTGCATGGACCCATCCTACCTTGTATCAACGGTTCAGGCTGGTGGTGTAACGTGTGGGGGATATTTTCTTGGCACACTTTGGACCCATTAATTTCAATTGAGCATCATGTGAACGCCACAGCCTACCTGAGTACTGTTGCTGACCATGTCCATCCCTTTATGGCCACAGTGTACCCATCTTCTGATTGCTACTTCCAGCAGGATAATGCGCCATATCATAATGCGTTTCTCAGACGGGATTCTTGAACATGACAATGAGTTCACTGCATGGCCTCCACAGTCACCGAATCTCAATCCAATAGAGCACCTTTGGAATGTGATGTAGCGGGAGATTCGCATCATGGATGTTTAGCCGACAAATCTGCAGCAACTGCGTGATGCTATCATGTCAATATGGACCAAAATCTCTAAGGAATATTTCCAGTACAGGCAGTTCTAAAGGCAAAATGGAGTCCAACCCGGTACTAGTAAGGTGTACCTTATAAAGTGGCCGGTGAGTGTATAACAGATTATTCAAATCACTCGTAAATATTAATACGGTCATCTTTTACTTCCTTGTTTGTCATTCTGTATGCATTTCTTTCTTCTGCACGGCACAAAAGAATATATTGTTAAAAATGATTTTGTTCCATTAAGAGTCAGAAATTTCCCAGAAATGTTTAATTGTCCACAAAAGTAAGTCCATCTTGCAGGTTTAAGCAGACACGACAACTACTGTTTGGTGACAAAATAAATACAAAAATAAATGGATGGACTCAGATTTAATATTCATAATAAAACGTTGGCTGAATATAAAGTATCATTTCATATCAAGTATAGAATTTTGGGTAATTCATTTAAATTTGTGGTTCATAACTTTACTACAATTCACTGAATATCATTTTTCAGAATGAAGTTTAAATAATATGCATGTTGACGTGTTTAAAACAGATTCTTTTCATGCTTAATTGTTATGTTTGGTGATCTTTTGTCATATTTCTATGCATTTAAAACAGCTACTTTTTATGCTAGATTAATTTTCTGTGGTGATGTTTTATCAATCTCATCCAAAAGGTGTCTCAGCACAAATTGATTAATGCTTTTTTAATGCAATCTATCAGCCTGACAGCCTCAGCACTTTTATGGTCTGATTTCTTCAAAAATCAGTGATCTTCACTTCCTGATATACGTTATGAAGTGGGTCTCAGAGCGGACAAGAAGCACTGCATCACATTACATTTTCCCCTGTTACGTCTTCAAAATATGAGTTTATTTATCCCAGTATTTTCAATGGAGTTTCTGCGCTAGCCTGCTGATCCTGATGGCACTAGCTCTTACACGGTCTTTCATCTCGCTTTACGTTTGAACAAGTACATGAATGCTTAAGTCTGTCTAACTGAATGTATTGTAATAACATTACAACATCGATGCTGGAAAAGGAACCTTATGAAATTAAAAATAGTCACACTAAGCTTTCACCAGATGTTTATCATTGGCTGAAAAACGCTCGCTGTGCACACACCCCATTCTCCAAGGGAAACGATTGAAAAGAATAACTCATTTACATAGAATTATGCATGATATGATGACTTGCTAAATAACCAATCACAAGGCAGCAACTCTATGCATAAAAGGGATAGTTCACCCAAAAATGAAACTCTAATATTTATTTAACATAGATTGTAAACAAAATCTACTTACCCTCAAGTAGTTTCAAACCTTGATGAGTTTCTTTTTTTCTCTTGAACACAAAAGATTATATTTCGAATAATGTTAGAAACCTAGTAGGGAAAAACAAATCCTATGGAAGTCAATGGTTACAGGTTTCTAACATTCAAAAATGAACCATCCCTTTAAGAGAGAAGCATGCAAACCTCCAGTAATAGCGACAAACAAAATTGAGGGTTTTACAGTAGTTTTATTGGATTTTTTTAAACTAGCTGACACACAAAGTGCTTAGGGAACAACGTCAAATCACAACATCACATTTTGTCAACAGAGCAGTGAGCGCTCTCCTCCCCCACAAGCTCCACAGTTTGGTCCGCTCCGCCGCTCGCAACCAATACAAGTGATTATTACTGATGTAGCGCTGTGTCACAAACACAGGGAGGAGAGGAAGAAGAGCAGGACACACTCAAGCACACAACACTGAGCACGATTTTAAGATAACGCTTCCATTTCCGAACTAATATATTACGTATTTCATGTTACATCTCATAAACGGTAAATCACGCAGCCCAGACAATGGTTTAATATCATATGTGAACACGACACAAAATAACATTCCACCTCAGAGTCTGCTGGAGTTAATCGCTCAGTTACATATATATTACTCTGTTTGTACTCCCAATATGATAAACTGGTCCAGCTGGCGTACACTGATCTGTCATCCACACATCATTATGAGGACAAACTGCACTAAAAGGAATGTGAAAAGTCGGCTGTTGCCGGAACTGGAATGCAATAATATAAAACCCAAACGGCTGACATATACATCCAGCTAATGAGTCACAAAAATACTGTTTCCTTGTTTACAGCATGAAGTCATGCCTAGAAGTTTCTGAAAATAAAAGTAATCTTTTGCGTACCTCTTTTTATTTTTAGTTTAATATATATTTTAAATAGATATATTATGAGACATTTGCAACGGCAACCGTAAAGTACAGAAGACAGCGCAGGCCTGTGATTGGTCGGTGACAGGAGGGGGAGCAGCTGTGCACTATACTATTGGCTGGCGGAGAGCTGAACGCCGGGACGTGTGATGTTCAGTAGGCATGATTGGCCACGTAAAGCGACTGTCCTGCTGCTCCGCCGGTTCCACTGGAGATGTACTTGCCCTGAGCGGCCAATCCGTTAGCCTGAGGAAACACCAACGTACGGTACGTCAGTTTAACATGTCTGATTCTACAATTCAAGTCATTATTTACTGTTTTTATTTAGGCCGTAAGACTTTGGCTCATTTTCAGAACAGAAAAGATATTTTTAATCAAATCTGAGACATTTCTGTTCCACCACTGAAAGTCTATTCACCCAAAACAATGACATTTTTAAAAAATGGTAGAGATCATAAAATGAAACTTTATTAAATAAGGTTTAATCGAAGTAAAACAGATGCTTTATTTGTTTAACAGAATTCATTTAGACCGTTGGCGCCAATAGCCTAGTGGTTAAGTGAGAAGACATACAGCACCATAATGCTCATGACTCTTGTTCGCTTCCCGGTTAGAGGTCCTATGCCAACCCTTCCCCTCTCTCTGCTCCCAATACTTTCCTGTCTGTCCTCCTCTATTCTTTTCCAATAAAAGGTGAAAAAACCCTAAATAATAATAATAATAATAATAATAATTATTAATAAAATATAATTATTATTAAAGGTATTGTCTTTTAATTTTTTACATTTATTTCTCATTTATTGTATCCTGTACTGGTACTTTTGTAGTGACTTTGATTATTTATTTATGGATTTATATTCCATATATTATACATCATTCAAATTCTTTTGCAATACTGTATAAAAAGAAATGAATTCCAATAAAGCAACATGAACTTGAAGAGAGAGGGAAATATACACATTTAAAATATTTTAAAACTATTCTCTGTTTCCCAGGAATGTACAATGCATAGTTTTGTGTTTGAGTCATTTTGGTCGAACCTACAAACTACTGACATCATTTCCCCTAAATTTAAGAGTAATAATAATAATAAAAATAATAATAAAGAATTAATTTAGACTTATTCACATATATACAGTTAAAGTCAGAGTTATTTGCCCCCTTGTTTATTTTTTCCCCCAATTTTTGTTTAAGGGAGAGAAGTTTTTTTTTCCCACACATTTCTAATCATAATAGTTTTAATAACTCATCTCTAATAACTGATTTTTAAAAAAAAATCTTTGCCATGATGACAGTAAATAATATTGGACTAGATATTTTTCAAGACACTTCTATACAGCTTAAAGTGACATTTAAAGGCTTAACTAGGTTAATTAGGTTAACTATGCAGGTTAAGGTAAATAGGCAAGCTATTGTAAAATGATGGTTTGTTCTGTGGACTATCAAAGAATATATAGCTTAAAGGGGCTAATAATTTTGACCTTAAAATGTTTTTATTTTATTTTTATTTATTTATTTATTGTTTATTAAACTGCTTTTATTCTAGTCGAAATAAAACAAATAAGACTTTCCACAGAAGAAAAAATATTATCAGGGATACTGTGAAAATTCCCTTGCTCTGTTAAACATCATTTGGGAAATATTTAAAAAAAGAAAACTAAATTCAAAGGTGCTAATAATTCTGACTTCAAATGTACATATACATTTTTCTGTTAACAGATTTTCAAATTGAAAGACAGATTTCACTTTATAAAAAGATTTACGTGAGTTTCAGCAGTTTCAGATTCAGTGGTTAACTCTTTTGTTTTGTTTATTTTAGAATGCAATTTCATATCAATTGCATTTTCTTAATTCTAGAATTTGTTTTACATATTATATAGAGAGTAGTTTTTTTTATTATTAAATAATAGAATGTCGATTCTTAAATAGATTCATCTACTCCTCCTTGTTGATCACCCCTGACCTACTTTCTGCTGAATCTAAATTTCACGATCTGAATTTCTGGTGTTGAATTTTAGAATATTGAATTTGATGTTCTGAATTTGTTCATCTTGAAAACTCGAAACTGTATTTTTACAAACTCAATATCTGCAGCTTAGGAATTCAGAACACAAAAAATCAGTTTCTGAATACATCTACAAAAAGTTCAGCCTTGAAACATTCAGTTGTCTTAAATTTTAGATGTTCAATATTATCAATAAATCTGATTTATTAAATTACAATTGTCAATAATTCAATTGAACACAATTAAAATTCATATTGCTTTGGCATATTATTAGCTCCATTGTGCTAAATTTAAACTTATCCAGCATATGTTTTACACAGCGGATGCCCTTCCACCTGCAACCCATCACTGGGAAACTGTTTAGAATTGATAATTATTATTAAAGGTATTGTCTGTTTTTATTTTTTTACATTTATTTATCATTTATTGTATCCTGTACAGGTACTTTTGTAGTGACTTTGATGAAGTAATTATATTCCATATATTATACATCATTTAAATTCTTTGGCAATACTGTATAAAAATAAATTAATTCCAATAAAGCAACATGAACTTGAAGAGAAAAAGGAGATATACACATTTAAAATATTCTCTGTTTCTCAGGAATTTACAATGTATAGTTTTGTAGTTTTGTGTTTTGTGAGTCATTTTGGATTGAACCTACAAACTACTAACATCATTTCCCCCAAATTTAAAAGTCATTTGTGAACATTTTGTTGGATAAAATTAATCATAAAAGGGGCCATATTGGGTTCACTAGAGATAACATTTCCTGTAAATAAACAATGACAGACCTCAGCACGCTTGATGAACTCCTCAGTTGCAGCCTTCTCATTGCTCTTGGCTCCGCGCCATGCGCCCAGAGCTGAGGCCTGCAGGGCACGGCCATAGGAGAAGGTGAGGGGCCAGGGTTTTGTCAGAGGGCAGGTGTTGATGGCGTTCAGGTTGACAGACGCCTCCTCCTCGCTCTGACCTCCGGAGAGGAAAGTCACTCCTGGAAGAACAATTAACAACATTATAGAGACAAAAAACAAAAAAATATTATAGAGACTGACGCTTCATTACATACAGGTTACTCATGCATGAGGTTCGCATTTGTTAACCCCTGATTTTTGTTTGAATATTTGTTTGAATATTTGTTTGAATATTTGTTTGAATATT